>CM053030.1:157651482-157671498 GCA_028564925.1 Lithobates sylvaticus
TAATACAGGAAAATACCAACATTTAGTCATTAAAAAGATGACAGTTTGTTTCTCTGCTGTTTTTGTATATACAGTAATTTGATTGCACCCTGAAGATAGCTGAATATCCAGAGGAGAAATTAAAATCTTGTCTTTGCCAATTATTGTTTAGAAGCCTTCTTTCAAAATCCTGTGCTTGCCCTGACCCCCATGAAAGGTGGAGATGCATTTTCCTGTGTATAATTTCATGCAGCTTTTTGTTCTTTTAAAACACAGAAAAAATTCTATCAGAGCGATGTAACAAAATGTTCCGTTTTCCGACGTGAGAAAAATGATTTGATTGGAAAATGTCAAATTTGCATGTGACCTTTATCTGTACCCTTATTACTGTGATGAAGTATTTTTCATACCATTTACAAACACTTCTAGAGAGAATTTTAGCTATAAACCTGTAATAAATCTAGCTCTTCATTTTATCTCCCTTCTCTTATGTCATGTCACCTTCTCTTAATCCACTGTTCTTAAATTGTTCTTGTAACCACTTCAGGGCTGAAAATCCTGAGCACAGCAAGTTACAAACTATCATTTGTACATATTCTAACCCATTTAATGTGTACTGTAAGTGAATCTTTCATGGTTCAAATTGTTGATTAAAAGGAAACTATACTGGTTATGTATTGGTTTTATTTTACCTGATCTTTTTTAAAAGTTTATACATCTCGAACATCTATCTATATATAATCTTTTTTTTCTTTTGCCATGTTTCACATACTATACATGGCACAGGACTCCCAAAGCACTTTGTGTTAGCTAAAGAGACACTACAGAAGTATTTGTCTCCTTTCAGGCAGGCTGGCTTTCACTAAAACCTCAGGCAAACCTTTAGAATAAGGAATGAGTTACAATGATGCATCACTGCTCGGACCCATTCGCGTGTGTAACCTTTAGCTTGAGTTATTGAGCTGTGTTAACAACAGGCTTTTTTAAACAAATATTACATTTTTTTACATTTACAAAAAAAAGCAAAGACATTTTCCATTGTAATGTAACATAACATAGAATAGTTAGATTATATGTTTGGAAAGATGCCTTGTAAACAAACAGAAAAAAGGAGCTGCAGCTCAACAATAGTAGTGTAAGGCAGTGTTTCTCAACACCAGTCCTCAAGGCACCCCAGCAGGTCATGTTTTCATGATTTCCCTCAGATTAAATGGCTGTGGTAATTACTAAGGCAGTGAAACTGATCAAATCACCTGTGCAAAATAATGGAAAGCCTGAGAACATGACCTGTTTGGGGTGCCTTGAGGACTGGAGTTGAGAAACACTGGTGTACGGTAATGGAGGGTGAATACATAAACATAACAGAAAAAAATTATGTCTGCAAACTGTTGTTTGTCTTATTGTTTGGATGGGGTAGGTAGCCATAGATGTCCCAGCGTGCCACTAGTATTCCCTCTGCATACCATTTATATATTGGAAGGGTTTGACTATGGCAAAAATTTCTTTCAATGTGAGTTTTGAGGTGCTCTCTCCTTATTAGAGCTCGAATATCCAAAATGAGGCCTTTTAAGGTGGGCAGTTTAGGTGACAGGCATTGGGCCATTATTTTCTCCAGGCTTAAAAAAGAGTTGTGTGGATCCATTGAATTGTACATTTTTGAGTTTGTGGGGAGAGGGACCAGTAAAGGACAGTAAACTTTGTTTATAAAATTTGGAGCCCCCTGCTTAAAAGTCTAACTCCACCTTTGCAAAAAGATAATGAATGCACCCATACTTATTTGCAATTGAACCTGCAAAGCATTGGAACCGCAATCAGTGCATTGACTTGCACAGACAATTTCTTCAACTGCAGGTCCATACCCAGATAGAAACCTTCAGTTAAAGTGGTTGCATACATGTACACAGTAATGTGACTGGCCTCAGGTGATACACAGAGATGAAACAAATCCTCCTACATAAGCTGTACCTGTTTACCTGCAGTTTTCTCTTCTTTACAGTCATTGAAAGCCCATGATCTATACAGCTTGTCTTTCAGAAAGCATGTTGCAGGGAGCTTAAGATACACTTTGCAGTGCTCAGTGAGAGCTAATTGGAGGAAATGGGCACACCCCTCTTGACACAGCACACATGAACAGAGCTGAGGCTGTCAATCACAGGCTGTGTGTTGGAGCTTTCTCCCCTGTCACCTTTCTATCTCTTGGTGTCAAGGAATCTTAACAGAAGTGACTTGTGCAGATAGCAGAAGAATGAGGCAGCAGACAGAAATTGCATTTAGTGCTCTGGATTGAGACAAGTATACACTATAGAAGAATATGTTTTGTTCATAATTCATGTCAGAGGTTTTCAACCAAGGAGCTGAAGACAGTATCAGTCTGTTGGCAGGTGCAGTTAGCAGCTTGCTTGCCTCTAGATGGCTATGTTGCTTTTTATGGTTTGGTAAGGGGAAGGTTATATAAGCAGATGTTAGCTTCCCTTTTAGAAAAATCCCTTCTCTAGTTATGTAGTGGGTGGAGTTAGTGCCCATAAAAATAGCAGTTGTGGGTGTGACGAACGCGGGTGTCAGATCCCTGCCCTCCTCGCTAACTCATGACAAAGGACCAACCAACCTCACACCACGCTGTCACTTACATAACAATTCCACTCTCATCTGCACCCAGCACAAAAATTTTCCAGCTTGCGGGACCCCAATCTAGGTGCCAACAGCCTAAGAGCGATTGTCACTGGGCTAATTCCGCAATTAACCCTTTAACTGCCACCACTGACGTTTGTTTAGGAAGGGTCAGGACTTCCAGCTATTTATCAATACCAATTATGATTTCAGAATAAGCATCTGCAATACTCACTGCCACCACAGACAGGTCTGCTCAGAGGCCTTACTCTACAACAGTAGCGCTCTTTTAAGAGGCAGGTTCGTTTATAGCTTGCATTAAGAGCTTTAGAGACAAGGTTAACACTTTTCAACATAAGGGTTTATTATGAAAAGGTCAAAGTTGGTGCAAATAAAACATTTACAGAAAAAAGATGTTTCAAAAAGATAAAGACAATATACAGCCACAAAGAAATAAGGTGGAATTGGGGAGGAACAATACTTGCAATTAATGTCCGAGGGTTGATCAGAGTTCAATTGATGAGCTGGGTAATCGGTACTCAAACTTGGCAGATGTTCCTGCTTGGATGGTAAAAGGAGAACTGACCATTGTCTTGGCTTCTCCTCTTTTCTGTCAAATCAAAGGGGTGTTGACAGTGACCAGTGACCAATCGCCTGGTCATCTTGTTTAGGGGTTGGTTGCTGGGAGGTCTCATGGCCATGTCCCAAGTACACTTTGTGATACATATTCATATCTCTGCATCTATTTGTTTAGATGCAGAGATATCCATATTATTGTTCAGCGTGAGATTTCCTTTCAAAACAAATATAAACATGCCATGTCTCTACTGTCTAGTCTACCTAGGAGGAATAAGGGGTACCAGTGGTTTCCCATATGACCTGACATAGGGGTGTCTGGACTTGAAATGTTACAAATTATCTGAGGAAACTAAATATGTCCATATTATGGCTGTGCTATTATTACTTTGGAAGTTATGAAACATGCTGAAATTTCATACTTATTCCACTGTTTAAGCTTTATTTGCATCCAGGTATTTACGACCGGTATCTGCTGTTTCTATGAATTGAAAGGGTGACAGATTTCCGACAGGCCTGAACATCCTGCCAGGCCGGCATGAGCTGTTTTTACAGACCTAGCCTGGTTCTGCTTTCTCTGTTGAGATAACCGTTCCTTTGAAGTCTAAAACAATGAATTCCTTAACACAAGGAAGGAGGGCTTGTGTTCAGATTTTTCTGTAATATTACGGTTAGCCAAGGTGTCATGGCTGCCCTAAGGTTCTTAAACAACATGGCCACTAGCTACAGCTTTTCATGTCCAGTATGTGATATCGTTACAGTGGGTAGGGCCAGAGAGTCTAAGAGGAGAAATAGCTGGAGTTACCCTGCCCCCTGTGAAATTCTTCCGCATGTCCTGAAACAAATTGTGCAAGGCCTTAGGGGCCTCTATATAGTCACCGTATGTGAGTAATGGTAGAAGCTTGGGAATGAGATTGTCATCTGGGAGCGTGCCCAGCCAAAGCTATAGAAGGGACATTGGGAAGAGACTGGTATACTAATTGAAGCACCTTGTCCCCCTGACCCTCCGCTGCAGATCGGTGATAGAAGCCTAGGGCTGTGGACTATACATGGGGAAGTGGCCCCAACTCTGTGATGCTCCCAAGGAGAGGGAAGATGGCTTAATTCAAAGATGTGTGCTTGTGTTCTGTATTGAAACGACTGTTACAGAATGTTTGAAAATGGTTTCTCAATGAAGATTCTAATAGTAAGTCAAATGTGAGATGTAATGGCAAGTAATGTGAAGTTATGAAGTTGCAGTGACGTGCTGATTTGCATCTGTGTGTGGAAATTCCTTTATTCTGAATATTGAGGCCTTTGGCAGGGGATGTCATGAGCCGTGGTGTAGCGTGGGTTGTCTGCGCCCAGGGAAAGGCAAGTAATTTGCGCCCCCGAACCTGTGGACTTTTAGCACTCCCTCTATCCCTATTCTTCTTTCTTTTTTATTCCATTACTTCTCACCCTTTTCTCTCTCTCTCTCTCTCTCTCTCTCTCTCTCTCTCTCCCTCTCTACCATTTATTCTCTCTTTTCGCCTTTTCTTTCCCCTTTTCCTTCTTCTCGTTGTTTCTCTTTTTGTCCCTTTTTTCTTTTTCTTTCTCTCACTCCTCTATTTCACATTCCTTTCTCTATTACTCACTTGTTCTATTTCTCTTTCTTTCTCTCTTTTTTTTTCTTTCTCTCTTCTTCCCCCTCTCTCCCATGAATGCTATCTTTTTTTTTCTCTCTCTCGCACTTTATGCCTATTTCTTTGCTCTCTCTCTTTCTTTTCCCTCTGTTCTCCTCTTTCCCTTATATCCCTCTCTTTCCCTATTTCTTGTTTTTTTTTCCATCTCTCATGCTAGCTTTCTCTTTTCGCTCTGCCTATCCATCGTTGTTATTCTATCTCTTCTTCTTTCTCTCGCTTTTTCTGTGTGTGTGCGCGCAGAGTATGTGTGTGTGTGTGTGCACAATATATGTGTGCAGTGTGTGTGCCCAGTATATGTGTGCAGAGTGTGTGTGTGTGCACAGTATATGTGTGCAGAGTGTGTGTGCACAGTATATGTGTGCAGCGTGTGTGTGTGCACAGTATATGTGTGCAGAGTGTGTGTGTGCACAGTATATGTGTGTCTGCACTGAGAGGCTTGCTAGTAGCTCCAGGATGACACACACACTCTGAGCTCTGCTGTAGTTCAGCACAGAACATTAGCTGCTGGGGGAGACCTGACTATTGATCCAAGCCTGATCTCTACTTTGTTTGTGAGTGCTTTGATTTTACTTGCCTTGTTACCTAAACTACAACCAAAAACATAAATATATTTTATTGGGATTTTATGTAATAGACCAACACAAAGTGGCACATAATTGTGAAGTGGAAGGAAAATGATAAATGGTTTTCAACATCTTTTACAAATAAATATGTGAAAAGTGTGGCGTGCATTTGTATTCAGCCCCCCTGAGTCAATACATTGTAGAACCACCTTTTGCTGCAATCACAGCTGCAAGTCTTTTTGGGTATGTTTCTACCAGCTTTGCACATCTAGAGTGAAACTTTGCAAAATAGCTCAAGCTCTGTTAGATTGGATGGAGAGCGTCTGTGAACAGCATTTTTCTGCCACAGATTCTCATTTGGATTTAGGTCTGGACTTTGACTGGGCCATTCTAACACATGAATATGCTTTGATCTAAACCATTCCATTGTAGCTCTGGCTGTATGTTTAGGGTCGTTGTCCTGCTGGAAGGTGAACCTTCATCCCAGTCTTACATCCGTTGCAGACTCTAATGCCGCGTACACACGATCAGAATTTCAGCCAGCAAAAGAACTATGAGAGCTTTTCATCAGAAAATGCGACCGTGTGTAGGTTCCATCGGAATTTTGCTGGCCGAATTCCCGCCAGCAAAAATTTGAGAGCATGTTGTCAATTTTTCCGACAGAAAAACTTTCTATCGGAAATTCCAATCATGTGTATGCAAAAATCACGCATGCTCAGAATCAAGTATGAAATGGAACCGCTCGGTCTGGTAAAACTAGCGTTCGCAATGGAGATAGCAGATTCTTCACGCTGCAAATTTTTAAATCGTTCCATGCCGTGCATTCTCTTCTTCTTTATAATGCTAGAAGAATGAATTTGTTTTGCTGCTCATATTCACACAGAGTTCTCACAAACGTATTTCTTTATTATTTCTAGGGATCTCTTGAATAATCTTTATTTTAATTTAAGCCAGATCAAGTCCTTTTTTTTTTTAAATCAACATTTTTTTATTATTTTCTCGTGCTCTCCTTTTTATTTTTTTATGTCACGTTTCCACAACACCATTATTATCTTGTATTTGTAAACCTCAAGGAGGTTGCTTGGTGTTGGTGTCCCACTAATCTATGGAATAGCCAATCAAAGATAATAAAATATTGGCATCCAATCCTGAGCGATGGTAGGTGGGAGAAAACATAGAAACCATCTGGCGCCAAACACACAGAGTGCCGTGAGTGGACAGCGCCGATCTGACCGCCCATTGGACCTTCTCTGTTCGTGTAAATTAACACATCAACAACATCAAAGGTGGTAAAACTAATCACAGTGTCCCTCGCCACTATTGGCGAGGGACACTGTGATTAGTATAACAACATCAGTATAACATTTCTTGTAAAGAGTATTTAAAGGCTAAAATATAAGGCCCACTTATCAGACCCCCCCCCTCTAATAGCCCCTTGGAAATATTTTAGGGGGGTCAGGGTATGTTTTGGACAGGTAACCCTCTCCACTAAGTAATGGAGTAACAAAGTAATGTGTGTTACTTTGGCCAGCTCCTCCTTAATTACACTCTTGGCAGCCCACTGGACAGGTAAGAAGTGGCCTAATAAAACTTAAAAACAAAATTGAAGCTCATTTTTAGATTCTGCAATTACCTATCAAGATAATAGGAGAAGAAAATTTTAAATAGTACCATTTGAAAGTATTCAGGCAGGCCAAGTGTTACGTACCTGGACATAGAGCCTGACTTGTAGGAGAAGACATCTCATACAACGCTGGTTCACGGCCCACTGGAATGGGGACAGTGGTCACGTGAGCACAGTGGGGTAGGAGTGCCTGGTTTGTCTGTAGAGGAAGGTGTTGGGATCAACAAGGAGGTCCTCCAGAGGTATCTGTATACAGGTGGCAGGGTGTGAGACTTCAGCTGTGGATGATGAAGCTGGACACAACAGAACCAGGCAGCCGGTAGATCAGACAGATGGCAATAGGCAAGGTAAGGTCAAAACAGTCCGGGTTGGCAACAGCAGATCAAAACAAATGAGGGTAGCAGGCAATGGCAGAGTCGGTAGGCAGGCAGGAGTCGGTAATGAGAAGCAGATGTAGGCAGAGTCAGGCTGGCCGGGTCGGATAGGAGAAGGCAGGGTAGTCAAACGGAGCCGGGTCGATAACAGGAGATCGTGGTTCAGATCAGACAGGTTTCAGGTACTTGGCAACAGGATAGCTGAGACAACACAGCACTGGCTGAGTGTCACTGCTGGGTTTTTAAAGCCTGTTTTGGCGCCAATTGCGCCCTCGCACGCACGCATGCACGCACGCCGCGCGCGCACGGAGAGCCCGGAAACGTCTGGTAAGTCCTTGACACCAAGGCACTACATGCTTTGGAAAATTCATCCATGAATATGACCACAAAAGAGGTAGGTATAGTTTGTATGGGTTTGGCAAGGTCAGCAGATAGAGTATTGGTATCAGCTGACTTAGCGGTTGGGGGGAGAGAGGGTTCCAGATGATTTTGGGCCCCCAAAAAAATCCTCTGGCACTCTGCGTGAATTTAAGGACAACAATAACATTTGGACACATTTTAGGGGGTGTATAGGGTAAAGCACTACAATGGAGCTGAAAAAATATATTGTTAAGTGACTAGACTAGGTGTATATGGGCCCAGGAGAGCATGCTGGGGAGGTTAGTAAAGGCATGAAGGACCAAAAAGGAGCATTAAAAAATCCAACATGCATGAGGACAAAGAGGAAATTCACAGCATATTACAATCATGGTAATTAGGGAACGATGAAAGAAATACAATACATTAGCATACATTAAATACATAGAATGTGATGTTAAAGGAGAAAACTTACCCTAATATAGTCCTACTGCAGGACCTGGATGATGGCAGAATAGGTCTCTGGGATAATGATCCCCAGAGCCTGGGGGGAGATGCCTGTCGAGAACTTGAGGTCCTGAAGGCCTCTCTGTCGCCAAGTACCGCAACGTGGCAACTAGCTTCTGCTCCTGAGTGATGGCTTGCCGCATGCAGATATCCTGCTGCTAATAATAAGGGGACAGCAAAGCCAACAGACGGTGAAAAATGGGGTCCGTCATCCAGAGAAAATTCCTGAAATCATCGGGGTTATTCTTCCGGATCTCACGCAGTAAAGGCATTTGAGATAATTGGTCACCCTGGAGCAACCAATTCTTGGTCCATGAACTCCTCCTCGCCCTGTTCATGGACTGGGCTCGGGTCAAAGCTAGAAACCCAACACCAAGCCCCCGCACAGCACCAACTTTATGACTAGCACTTACCCACAACATGGCTTCAAAACGGTCGGCTGGTCAGAACGAACTAAACAGAAAGCACTGAAAAACAGCAAGGCCTGAAAGAACAAGTGGAAAATCAGAAACGAGTGGACAAGAATGCACTGGATATCAATTACGGTACTATAAATAGCACGCACTGACAAACAAATGTGAACTGACTGCACGCACTGAAGAACAGATACAAACCCACAAGCACAAACTGAAGAGCAGCACTGATCTGAAAAGCACGAGGCTGAAAAGCACGAATCGTCTCTCACCAAACTTCTACTAAAACAAGATAAACACGAGATTAGCAGAAGGAGCCCAAAGGGCGGCACACTGGCTATTGAACTTGCCTTTAATAGTCCCATCGTACGTAGTGTATGTAACCGCGTTCTTGGCGGTCGGAATTTGGTGTGACCGTGTGTAGGCAAGACAGTTTGAGTGGAATTCCGTCAAAATTCTGTAGAGAAAACCATCAGAGCTTTTTCCGGCGAGAATTCCGATTGTGTGTACGCGGCATAACAGGTTTTCTTCTAAGATTACCCCGTATTTGCTTCCATCCATCTTCCCATCAACTCTGACCAGCTTCCCTGTTCCTGATGAAGAAAAGCACCCCCACAACATGATGCTGCCACCACCATGTTTCACAGTGGGGATGGTGCGTTGAGGGAGATGTGCAGTGTTAAGCCACACGGTACGATTGTTGGCCAACCGAGCATCTGATTTTTGTCAAAAGGGCATGTGCCAGGATCTTGTCTTGCCTACTAACGGTACACAATTGTCGTGCAACAAACATGAACATAGTGACGTACTATGAGGAATTTCAGCTCTTGAGCACCACCCTTTGGGCCCCTTCTGCTAATTTCATTTTTGGTGAGCATTGATTCAGAGCATTCGTGTTTGTACTTTCGACTTTTGTGTGACGTATTGGTGTACTGACCGTATGAAAATCTGACGTCAAACCGTTGTCCCCCAAAAATTTACTATCCTGACATCTAACATTTGTTGGCCGAAAGTTGGACAACAATTGTCAAAAGGAGCGTACTAACGGTAAGATACCCTTGCTAACAATCCCCTGCCAACAATCTTACCGCGTGTATGAGGCTTTCGTTTTCCACCACACATAGCATTTTGCTTTTAGGCCAAAAAGTTAAATTTTTGTTTCATCTGACCAGAGCACCTTCTTCCACATGTTTGCTGTGTCCCCCACACGACTTCTACCAAACTGCAAATGGGACCTCTTATGGCTTTCTTTCAACAATGGCTTTCTTCTTGCCACTCTTCCATAAAGACCAGATTTGTAGAGTGCACGACTAATAGATGTCCTATGGACAGATTCTCCCACCTGAGCTGTGGATCTCTGCAGCTCCTCCAGAGTTACCATGGGCCTCTTGGCTGCTTCTCTGATTAATGCTCTCCTTGCCCAGCCTGTCAGTTTAGGTGGACGGACATGTCTTGGTAGGTTTGCAGTTGTGCCATACTCTTTCCATTTTTAGATGATGGATTGAACAGTGCTACGTGAGACGTTCAAAGCTTGGGATATTTTTCTATACCCTAACCCTGCTTTAAAGTTCTCCACAACTTTATCCCTGACCTGGTGTGTTCCTTGGCCTTCATGATGCTGATTCTCTAACGAACCTCTGAGGGCTTCACAGAACTGTTTTATTTATACTGAGATTAAATTACACACAGATGGACTCTATTTACTAATTAGGTGACTTCTGAAGGCAATGGGTTTCACTAAAGTTTATTAGGAGTATCAGAGTAAAGGGGGTTGAATATTTGTAAAAATTTTGAAAAACATTTGTCATTTTCCTACCACTTTACAATTATGTGCCACTTTTTGTTGGTCTTTCACATAAAATCCCAATAAAATAGATTTATCAGCTCCTCTTTCTTGTCCTGTAGCTGGCCGGCAGCCATTCCTATGAGGCTGCTGGTTCCTTTCTGCTGCTTCTCAAATCAATGACAGAACAGGAGGGGGGAAGCTGCAGGGCACACAGAGCCACTGGGTTAGAAGAGCTGCAGTGACAGCTGCAGTGACAGGACTGTGAAGCTGGAGAGGAGGGAGAGCACAACGCACTCCTGGCTCTTTTACCCTCTCCTGTTAAATCCTCCTCTGCTCTGAATTCTGGGGCCTCGGCGTCTCTCCTCCTCATGGCATCACTGTTTGCTAGACGCTTGGCGGGCCGCATCTAGCCACCAGTTTGGGTAGTGAGCCAGCGGCCGGTGGTGAATAACGTAAAGCGGGTCTTGCCAGCCTGGAGCCCACCACAGGTTGAGAGTGAGTGACAGGCGATACAAGGGGCATTTTAGGGGACATGTGGTCACCCTAGATGCACCCCCCAGATGTTGCGCCCAGGGCCACCTTTCCCTCTGCCTCCCCCATGCTATGCCACTGGTCATGAGTGGACCTTTGGCCAGGAGACAAGTGTCTAATATGGTGGCTACAAAGGCAGAAGAATAGATACTGTATCCAAGAAGAAGTGGGGCATGACTGACAAACATTTGGCACCCACATCTTCCCAAAGTCCACAAGTGGGGGGATACAGACTGTGACAATGTTTTATACTACACCCTTAATATAGGGCAGCATTAAACATGGTCATGAAGATGGACTTTTAAAGTACAGTTGAAATTAGTTTGAATTTGTTACATAGTTGGGCTGAAAAAAGACACAGGTTCATCCAATAGAAAAAAACATAGCAATTAAATAATACAAAAAAACACCATATACTGATTCCTATACTCAACTGATCCAGAGCAAAGCAAAAAAACCTATGAAGTATGGTCTAATTGACTCCAGCAGGGAGAAAAGTAAATTCCCACCTGATATTTGTAATATACATGCAATTATAGTGTGTAGTTTTGGCACAGAAAATCATGCTCTCTGAGCTCAGGTAAAATAGGCCCCAGTTCAGATATTGTTTTCTAAATGTCTAGGGAATTACAGTTGGAGGAAAAGTGCAAAGGTCAAATTGTAATTCAGTGGTCTAATTCTTAATCCAAGAATTGTTGTTTTTATGGAAGGAATTAGCCATTGTCAGTAAAGTACATTAATACATTTCCTAAATTCCATCAAATACATTGGTGAATACAATATTTCAAAAGCGAAAGTTCCTTTTCAGCAATAATAGTTCAATAGCTGGTCTCATTATTAGTTGTCTCCTGCTACAATGTGAACTGTAACTTGCTTAGGTATATTGGCACACTGTGCTGGTTTATTCCTTTGTCGCAATTTTTTTCTTGATAATAAGAATATATTGTTGTTTCAGTACATTCTCTCTCCAACTATTTATTAACGGTAATACCTTTGTATCACAACAGTGTAACTCTTCCTAAATTTTAATATTTGATTGGACTTTTTTTATTCATGTTACATGAGTACACTTGCAAGTACATTTCAATGATAGTTCACAAAGTCAATCAAACAGCCAAGTGGAAACACGTTGCTTAATGCAATCATAAGATGGTTGCTCTAACGTGAGGGTTGAGGTGGACTCGTTCTGAGTCATATAGTCAGTGGAGGTAGAGAATCTGAAGGCCGGGAAGCCATGGTGAGACAGATGTGATGTTAAATAACAAGTGCTGTTATGCAACCCTAAATATGTGCTTTCCGAGTAGTATGTTTTTGAATGTGAGAATAAGATCATGCCAATGTAGGGTTGGATGTTTACAGTTCTACATAATGTAATAGCATGTGACACGTTAGTAAGTGTATTGTACACTGCTATTTTCTTGATTAGGTCTTTCTTTTTTCTTATTTCTTTCTTCTTATTTTATGTTTGTTTGGTTGTATGTTTGCAAACACAAACATTTCAATAAAAACTATTGTTTAAAAAAAAAATAAAAAAATGTCCTTATTAGGAAACATGAGAAGGAGAACGTTTTATCATCACCTGATATGTGCTAGAGGAGTTGGAGTTCATCTCAAGATATTTGCAAGACAATAAATAAATTGGTAAGTTGGGTCTTTGCATATCACTCTGTATAGTTAAAAGGGTGCATAATTTGCACAATTTTAGCTTCACTAAAGGTTGCTTAAATACATTTTTTCCATCTTTTGAAATAGTGCTTGGGTCCTGAAGAAGTCTGCATTTCAACAAATGGAGCAGAGGCCAATCGTGGCTTTGGCAATGCATTAGAGGACATTCGGCATAGCAAGCCTTGCCAAACGACCAAACATTTTGTGTTCAAACTTATGTTTGGACCGAACACTTAGCTCATTCCTAATTGTAATAATGTTATGACTATCTTATTCTAACAAGGATGTCCATCTGTCCACCCAAACCTCTGACTGCTGCAGCAAGAAGTCATTAATTTTGCCGTGGAATCAAAACTGCCACTAAATGACAACATCCTGCCATCCTCCAGCTTGTTTCAAATTGTAAACAAGCCCATAGGCATTTTTTTTTTTTTCCACACATCCAACAGTTGGTCCTCCGATAGTTTTTTTTTGATCCGCTTCAGTTGTATGTTGCCCCTCCCCGTGCCACCAGACGTACTGTCCTTCACGGGGTCCATCACGAAATTGAGGTCGCCCATCAGGATCAAATATCCTTTCCTGAAGGCCCTTAGCTTACGCAGAATTGCTTCAAGAAATAAGATAGGTTTGACGTTGGGGGCATAAACATTGGCCAGTGTAAGTTCTACCCCTAGGAGGGAGCCCCTGAGAAACAGGTACCTCCCCTCGGGGTCCGTCATTCTCTCCTCCACCTTGAAGTCGATGTCCCTCGCGATCCCAATAGCCACTCCTCTTGCCCTACTCGAGATAGTATCTCCATAAAACCAATTTGGGAGAGCTGGAGAAAAAAGTCTAATATTTGAGGAATGTGCCAGGTGAGTCTCTTGCAGAAACACTATACCTGCGCCATATCTCTCTGCTTCCTCCAAAATTTTAGATCGCTTGCCGGGAGAATTTAAGCCTTTCACATTATATGATAAAAATTTAATTTCTATGTCCTTCATTTATTTTTTGGGATTTTGTTTTTCTTTTTTTTTTTTTTTTTTTTTTTTCCCTCTGAGATATTGGTGGTGATGATTGCCCCACAGCGGACGTGGTTTCCCTCCCTCTTCCCTCCCTTCCTCCCCTCCCCCCCTCCCCCTTCCCCCCCTTCCCCCTCCCCTCCCTTCCTCCCCTCCTACCCCTCCCCTCCCCCCCCCTCCCTCCCACCCTCCCCTCCTCCCCTCTCTTGCCCCAACTAGGGTCCCCGGGTCCTTGGGGGCCATCCTTTGTGGCTTCCCTTAGACTCCGGATTCCTGGTGAGGTGGAGCCTGTTTAGCCCTCCCCTCCCCCTCCGCAGCCCGGACTCAGGGCGCAGAGGGGGAGGGGGCGGGGCCGGTTAGAGCTAAATTCTTTTGTAGCTATGTGTGGGCACTCGCCCCACCCCCCCTCACCACCACCCCCCCCAGGGTCCCCCAGGCCTTCCATCTCCATCCAGCCCTGCAGATTCGGAACTGGAATCCCGAGTTTTGTACAAAATCCCTGCACTTCTTCCGGGAACCTCAACCTGGCTGAACACCCCTCCTTTGACCCTATTAAACATGAGGGAAAACCCCAGTTGTATCTTATGTTTTCCCTTTTCAGTATTTCCAATAGGGGTTTCTGGTGTCTCCGTCTTTCGAGGGTTCGGGCCGATAGGTCTGCGTACACTTGAATTTCAACTTCTTTATGCAGTATAGGAGATTTATTTTTTATTTTAGCCCACAGGTCCTCCTTTTCTTTAAAGTGGCTGAATCTAACAATTATGTCCCGGGGCCGCTCAGCGCCCCCCCTTTCGGGTCTTCCTACTCGGTGTATCCTTTCTGTGTGGGGAAAATGATCAAAGTCCTTGCCGCTTATGGGGCCCAGGATTTCCCATAGTTTTCTTTCTAGGTCTTCCCCTCTTTGTTCCGGGACGGCACGCAGCCTCAGGTTTTGCCTCCTATCCCTATTTTCTTGGTCCTCTATCTTATAGAGGGTGTCCCTCTGCGTGAGGTAGGCGCCTTTTAACTGAGTTTTCAGCTTCGCGATTTCCAAATCTATGGAGTCCGCTCTCCCCTCCACCGCCTCAACCCTGGACAGCAGATGGCCCATATCCTCCCGTAGGTTGTTAATTTCGAGTTTGATTACGTTTTCCAGGCGTAAAAGCATCGCCTCCATTTCATGTTTATTGGGGATGTGGGTTCCTGCTTGTTGATCCTCCCCCCTACTGGGCTCAATCTCAGACTCCATTGTGAGGTCCGCTCTGGAGTCATTAATTTCTCCTTCCACTCCGCCCCTACTCTCCGGGGAGGCTCCGACCCGCGTTTCTTTTCCCGATGTTTTTGGGCTTGCACCCTGTCTTAAATAATGTTTAATTGTGCTTGTCTCCCCTTTACTGCCTTTGGTGGTGGCTTTCTTGGGCTGTTTGGGTGGGTCTTTACTCATGTTGATCTTTTTAATGGGCCTGATTCTCTTCCCCAGTCTTGTTATGGTCCTGGGCCTCCTGGACCCTTTTCCACCTCCTGCCTTTGAATGCGATCCTTACTTTAAGGCTGTCCTTTGTCCCTCTGGGTGTCCCTCTAGTGTATACAGTCGGGTTTGCAGAATACTGGGGGAGACTTTTTCCGTCTGTAGGGTCTTTGAGTGGTGTACTAGACGCTTACGCAATGGCTGGGGCTATTTTATTTGAATGGGGGGATTTGTTCGTCCTTCCTGCTAAATAATTTTCACCCTGCGCGATTTGCACCTTCTCGGTGTCCTATCAAAAAAGCTCTACTAGTAGAATCAGGAGATATTAACGATATGTTTACATGTTGCATGTTGATATGTTACATGAGGTCGCTGATCTTGGTGACATGGGCAGCATACAAAAATGAGGTTTTATATTTTACACCTCGTTTTATGCTTAAGGAGAATCTGAGATTTAAGTAGTACCAACATAATCTGAGGAACCAGTCCTATTTCAAAACATCTGTCATCAGGCTGAGCCTCTATGGCCAGTGCGTTTAAATACCAGTCGGAATCATACCTTTATTCCATAGTACAGTATTTGAGAAATGGCAGTATATCTCCATGCGCACTGATCAGAATCTCGCTTTCATTCCATAAGGCGGTTTTTAGTATGAGAAAATCAATCTTCCCAGGCCCCAATCAAAATCACACTTTCATTCGATCGTGCATCCATTTAGCATAGAGAAATAGCGCTTCATAGGCGCTGATCCAAGTCGCACATACAGTCCCTAGAGCAGCTTTTGGTGTGTGAGGTGTCTGTAAGGCGGATTACATAGTTTTCATTTCAGACAATTACGAACAATTTTGCGCCCTTGGGGGCTATAATGTCCGTCCCCTTCCTCTAATCTTGGGATTTACAGCCCGCATATGCCCATGTGTGGCTATGATACTTCAGACAATACCTTTCGTACTCCCGTTATAACCATGCTGCAATAAAGGGGGAAGGAATCAAACCGCTTTGTTGCCAAAGTTAGCCTCTCTGGGCCTCCGTACACCCCCAGGTCTGCCTGAAGCGATTTGAAAACGCATACGGACAAATTTTTACACTGCTGTGATTTAGTTTCTCCAAGTTTTCATCCTCTGCATATAGATTACTGGGCGCCCATTAGCCAGTGCTTAGAGTGAGGGATTTGTGGCTATGAGACAGGCGTCCTGGCAGTCCCAGGTAGAAATGCTCTTACCTTCTGGCATGGAGTAATTGTACATCAAATCCCATACTCACGGATCCTCTCTCCCTGGGCTCTATGGTTCCTCCGGGTGTCCCTGCCTTGGAATATGGTGGGTGGTGGGTTGGAGAGGGGGGGGTACGGAGCGACGCCGGCACTTTCGGGGCCGGACCGGGTCTACTGCGGTCCTACCCGCTTTGTCCTCCCCTCGCTGGAGGACCGTGGCGTCCAAGTCTCCCGATCCTGTGGAGCGGCGAGGGCATCCTCGGCATCTCACTTCCCGGAGCGGTCCGGCGCCTTCCTCCTTGACGCGTCTGCTCTCCACGGCCCCAGGGCTCAGGCTCCTCCCTCCGTGCGGACGCTACGTCCGTACGTCCATCTCAGCCCATAGGCATTTTGGTGACATCACTGAGCACATAAAGTCATGACCATATTTAGTCAATGGCATCAGCCAGCATTCCCAGCTGGTTTGCTGACATTCAGCAGCTGGTCGGAGAACTGTCATTTGCAATACAGGATTACCGGGACATGAGTGATAATTTTCATAGATCACCAGGGCATTGCTTATTATTATTTCAGGTACTTGTATAGCGCCGTCAATTTACGCAGTGCTTTACATATATATATAGTATACATTCACATCACTCCCTACCCTCAAGGAGCTTACAATCTTTGATTGATGATGGATCCACATGTGATTGACATTTGATTTACATTGAGGGGCATTTTCTTTTCTTTTAAAAGGACTTTTACCACATGTTTGTGCTCAATGACATCATCTGAATGTTAGCTGGCTTGTTTACAACTTGAAGCAAGCCAGGTGGCTTTTTGCATTAGTACATGTGTTATGAGGTATCAGTTTATCTCCTGGTCTGGCTTACTCCCAGGAGATCATGGGTGCTCTCTGGGAAAAACTGAGTTGTATCATTGTGTTGTTGCTATGGACAACCCCTGTACTGTATGTCTTTGAATAAAGATGAGTATTACTTTTGATTGAGCAGTATAGTTACATAGTTGGTAAGGTTAAATAAAGACAAGAGACCATCCAGTTCAACCTGTGTGGGTGTGTGTGTGCGCATGTAGAAAATCATTTCCCATATCCCTGTATAATGTTTTCGCTAAGATGCACACCCAAGAGTCTTTTAAAACTATCCATGCTTCCTGCCGACACCACTGATTGTGGAAGAGAGTTCAACAACCTTACTGCCCTGACAGTGAAATACCCCCTAGGCAGCTTACAGTTAAACTGCTTCTCTTCCAGTCTAATTGTGTGGCCCTGTGTCCTTTTACACTCCCTGTGTGTTTATTGTGCTTTCTTTAACCCTTCCTTTGCACTTGTGGTTACACCCCCTGTACCTTTGATCTATGCTCTCTTGAAGAGCTAAAAAGGCTGAAGAATGTTTAGCACGTGACACACTTTTATTAGTGTTGGATGCCTGGACCCCCACTTTGTGCTGTGGTTCCACCTGCTGACTACTACATCACTACAGTTTCCTGTATGTCTGTTAGTTTCTTTTGCTTACATAGCTCTTCAAAATAGTGAAGATAGGCGATATGGTGGCAGGACAGAGTCACTTTGATGTGTTGGACATTAAAGTAAACTTGTGACGAAAACAGAATAAGAAATAAGGGAACGGGTACCTGCTGCTTTAGAATTTCTGAGTTGAGTGCTGCTCTGAGCTTCCTGCAATTTCTCTAACTGCTAAGTACAAGCTCATTTAAATATTAGTTCAGGAGGCTTGATGAGACTTGCTACAGGAGCAGGTACTGTATGTGCTGTGAGCCACAGGTTTACTTTAAGTGGATGACATCTGCATAAGGTTCTCCATTCTTCTTTTAGGCTTCCTTATTACTGCCTGTATGTGACATGTCGTTTTCATAATGGTATCTGAGGTTAAAAATTGGAAGGGAAGGAGAATGCAGTCCTGTTCAACTTTTGCGTGACATTCTGAAATGACATTTGTCCATATATTTTTTTCATCTCTTATGCGGTACCTGATTTATTGCTCTATTTTTTTTCTTTAGAAGTGTTAATTAATTTTTGTGCTATTCCCGTTTGCCTTTCAGTATCCTAGTTATCTGGTGCCAAATGCTCATTTAAAATAAGCACACTTCATGGGGCTGCTTGATGACCATGTTGATTTGGTTGACACAAGATTTTTTAATAACTAAGAGGGGCGATAGGAGATTGCTTTCATTAGATGGTGCATTGTTGGGGGCCAACAGTCTTTCTTGATTTTAGAGCATTACGTACAACTTTACAATAAACCAGGTTCTTTGGCTGCCATTCTCTGTATAGTTTAAAGTGGTTGTATACCCGTTTTTGGTCGTTTTCTTTTTAAACTACCTGCAAGACAAAGTCATAATGAGCTAGTATGACTAGCATACTAGCTCATTATGCATCACTTACCTTAGATCGGGGGCCCCCGACACCGTCCTCTTCTCCCCCTCCAGCCGCATCCATCTCTCCACAGATACCCTTCCGGGTATCGTCGCTCCGGCCAATCACAGCGCTGCTGCGGCGCTGTGATTGGCCCGAGCAGCGAAGACGTCGCTCCGCTCATGTGCGCGGGACACTTCAACTGCGGCAAGCCGTAGTTGTGAATGGGGATTAACCCTGTAAATGCACCATTGTCTACGGCGCGCATGCGCCGTAGACAACGTTGTAAAGCGTTCTTTGCAAATATCTCCTAAACCGTGCAGGTTTAGGAGGTATTTCTTGTACGTACAGTTAAGCCTTAATCTAGGCTTACCTGTAGGTGCAAGTTAAAATTAAGAGTATACAACCGCTTTAAGTTTTTTAGCACCTCTCCAGGATCAGTGGTGAGAGAACCATTCAGATTTTTATCAGTGCGCTTCTCAAGTTTTAACCATTATTGTATTTCAGAAAAGGGTCACTTTTTTGTTTTTTATATTGGGAAGGCATTTGATATTGTATGTAATTCTTTATTATTGTCAACTTAGATGATTCTTCTGCAACTTGGGTGAGCTCTTCTACCTATTTACATTTAGCACATCTGGCACTACTTTAACAGCCTCAATTCTGCAAAATATATATATATATATATATATATATATACAGTGGTGTGAAAAAGTGTTTGCCCCTTCCTCATTTCCTGTTCCTTTGCATGTTTGTCACACTTAAGTGTTTCGGAACATCAAACCAATTTAAACAATAGTCAAGGACAACACAAGTAAACACAAAATGCAATTTGTAAATGAAGGTGTTTATTATTAAAGGTGAAAAAAAAAAATCCAAACCATCATGGCCCTGTGTGAAAAAGTGATTGCCCCCCTTGTTAAAACATACTATAACTGTGGTTGTCCACACCTGAGTTCAATTTCTCTAGCCACACCCAGGCCTGATTATTGCCACACCTGTTCACAATCAAGGCATCACTTAAATAGGAGCTGCTTGACACAGTAAGGTCCACCAGAAGATCCTTAAAAGCTACACATCATGCCGAGACCCAAAGAAATTCAGGAACAATTGAGAAAGAAAGTAATTGAGATCTATCAGTCTGGAAAGGGTTATAAAGCCATTTCCAAAGCTTTGGGAATCCAGCGAACCACAGTGAGAGCCATTATCCACAAATGGCGAAGACATGGAACAGTGGTTAACCTTCCCAGGAGTGGCCGGCCGCCCAAAATTACCCCAAGAGCGCAGCGACGACTCATCCAAGAGGTCACAAAAGACCCCACAACAACGTCCAA
>CM053030.1:157671984-157687966 GCA_028564925.1 Lithobates sylvaticus
TTAACAAGGGGGGCAATCACTTTTTCACACAGGGCCATGATGGTTTGGATTTTTTTTCACCTTTAATAATAAACACCTTCATTTACAAATTGCATTTTGTGTTTACTTGTGTTGTCCTTGACTATTGTTTAAATTGGTTTGATGTTCCGAAACACTTAAGTGTGACAAACATGCAAAGGAACAGGAAATGAGGAAGGGGGCAAACACTTTTTCACACCACTGTATATAATATATATATATATATATATATATATACATATATATATATAATCAGAGCGTATTGTAATCAATAAAAATCTGCCACTACGTTCCCGTTCTAACCTCTCACCACTCCTGCAGTGTTCCCGGGTAGGAGAGATACGAGATGAGTGACACTGGAAGTTGCTGCGTAGTGACGCTCTGATGCGTTTCCGTCATTACCTTCGTCAGAGGGCGTGGCTACGCAGCGCAGCACTGAACCTTGAATCCACATAGCCCCGCCTAGAGGTGCCGCCTCCTGCGGTCATGTGTGGTGTGTGGCTGTCTGACAACGCTTCCGCCCATCAGTCACAGTCAGCAAAGTATGCACCTCAGTATTATGCTGTCTGCATATCGGCATCCGCAACATAGAGTGTCTTTCTTTTGGCATGTTGTCCATAGCTGACTCGGAGGTACAACACAAAAAAGTATACAAAAAAGGATTTATAAGCAAATATATATCCTTGGGTCGGTACCGCTCAGCCGCCACTGTATTGCAATTTACACGACCCCCCTCTCATAATATATGCCTGTTTACAGACCATATCCGAATCTCACAATATATGTCATTTAGCAGGAAATAATAATAATAATGGCATATGTAAAATATCAAGCAAAAACCATATATACCAAGATATGAAAGATAAAATTAGAGCTAAACTTTTATAATAGCAATCATTTGATAGGTGCCATATGCAGATCAACATGCAACATGCAGTACTGTTAATCATGTACATGCGACTCAACTAAAGTTTTGTTATTGCTAATCCAGTGTCGCACCACTTTGCATTGACTACACAATATGATCAAAATGATTATTCACTTAGTGTAACAAGAATTGTTGTACGTAATCTTAAACAAATAATCTTGCATATAATCATCAAGGCTACCAAAAATATTGCATAGCCTGCGATCAATAATACATTCTGAATCATCATATTACTATACATGTTTTAGAAAGATAGTATAAATATAACAGTCCAGTTCCTGTAAAGTAAAATACTAAAAACAGCGCTAAAAAATAAAAAACCTGTAATAAATAATGATATTGTGTCCAAAACCTGAAAACAATATGTGAATCGTCCTTTGTGTGGTAGTGACAGGGTTAACAGTTCATCCAACGTAAAAGGTGATTTTTTTGTAGATTTATTCAGAGTGTCTATCCAAGCACCATCCATCATCAAATCTTCTAGTTTCACCGCGTGAGGCACACTCTCCCAAAACTTGGTACGAGAATTGTCCAAGCGCGAGACGGAATGGATATACCTGTTAGATACATTTACGCCAAAAGGGTTAAATGTAGATTTAGATATCAACTGCTTTATCAGCGATTACTAATATCCCGAGGTCACCCAGTGTATGTGGTTTATAACACAACAACATATGACACTTGATATCCCCCTCTTAAGCCCCATACACACGGTCGGACAATCCGCGGACCTGGTCGGTCGGATCCTGTCCGTCATACTTTGTCTGATGTTGGTTTTGCGTACACACGGTCGGACAAAGTTGTCGGAAAATCCGATCATTCTGAACGTGGTGACGTTTGTTGCCTACGACGGGACTACGTAGAGGCTAGTAGCCAATAGCTTTGGTCTTGTAATGTGATCTGAGCATGCGTAGCACTTTGTCCGGTCGGACAACCGTACACACGATCGGATTTGGTGTGATCGGACCGTGTTGTCGGCAAATCTTTCCAGCAGGAGATAAGACTTTGTCCGTCGGACAATCCGACGTACACTGTCCGATGGTGCATACACACGGTCTGATTTTTCAACAACATTGTCCGAGCGGACAGAATCCATGAAAAAGTGTGTATGGGGCTTTAGGGTGTATACATATACATACACTATGGATTCCATTGTTATAAGTATGACTGCTGCTGATAGAAATTACCAATATGTTATTTGAGATATACATATATGCAGATACATGCGGTATATATTTATTTTATAAAGTTTTATGCAGTTTGATCACACATCTTTATATATACGATTTTTACAGAGATATACTAGGATCCTTTTTTATCTTTGTATTATATTCCCTATATATGGCTATTAATTCAGTTTATATATATATATTTTTATTTTTTTTTAAGAAAATGTATATATACATATATTTTTATATATTTTTTTTATATATTGATTAATTTTAATATATATATAATTTTAAATATATATATATATTTATGGAATCTTGTGTCCATTTATATTCATTTACATATATATATTTGTATTTACACATTATACACATATACATCTATTATTATTATATATGTGTATATTGTACGCTTATATCTGTAAATATCTGTATATATGTGTATGTTTTTAATTACTATTTCCATTTTTTAAATATCATGGTTTTAGGTAAACTATACAGATTGTTTTATATGTATATCTCTTTTGTTTTATTTATATTTATCCTGGTGTTCTCTCTCCATAACAATTATCCCACCGTATGTTAAATTATTAACAAAGTCGGATATACTGCGCGGTAATTGTACCCACAACCATATATAAATTATTGTCAAACTGTGGTGGATATATACAGAAAATAAGTTATGTGCAATATTGATTGTGGTTTAACATCAGCACACACATTTCTGCCCCACTAATAGATAAAGGGATGAGCCCTGCTCCGTATTATTAATTAAACTGTTCCCCCATGCATATTACATGAATGACGTCCCGGTCACTATATATGCTTAATAGGTTTTTATTTCCCAGGTCGGTAGTGACCTTCGTTTTTGTACAGGTATTCTATGGTGCAAGTATCCCACTAACAGATTATCTTGCATAATTATAGCATCGTTTACTAATCACATATTGACATCAGTGTGTGTGGTTCTATTTCCTGTTTCCTGCATAACGTACAGAGCCTAGAGAACACAGTTTCCATAGCGATAAGCGCCTTCGCTTGTGGCCGCTGTTACCTGATTGGCGGATGCGGTGTGGGGCAGGATTACTTAAACATGCCTGAGCGCCATGTAGTCACGCCCTCTATTGAAATTGGATATGACGAAACGCGTAAGGGCGTGACCTACACGACGCTCGCCGGAAGTGACGTTTTGCGCTCCACCAACGCTATCCACAACCAGAAAGTGCCCTGAGTATCTGCAGGGAGATACATGCATATGCACCTTACACGCTGGAGAAGGATACGGAGGCAAAAAAGCAAGTCATTGATTTTATTCTGCTGATTGCTGTGTACGTTTATTACTTTAGGGGTTATGTTTATGGGCATTTTTGGATTTTAACTTAATAAAACAAAATTACGCTGTGTGCAATACTTTCTCTGTTTTATGACGGTTTTATTTGGAGAACTTATACCCATTGGACCCCATTTGATGAGGATGCAGTTTTAACCCTTTGATGACACTTATACTGAAAAGGCTTATTTACTAGATTTATCTGGTTAGTGATACCCCCTGGGGGAGAGTGTGCCTCATGCGGTGAAACTAGAAGATTTGATGATAGATGGTGCTTGGATAGACACTCTGAATAAATCTACAAAAAAATCACCTTTTACGTTGGATGACCTGTTAACCCTGTCACTACCACACAAAGGACGATTCACATATTGTTTTCTGGTTTTGGACACAATATCATTATTTATTACAGGTTTTTTTATTTTTTAGCGCTGTTTTTAGTATTTTACTTTACAGGAACTGGACTGTTATATTTATACTATCTTTCTGATACATCTTCTAATTTTTTAAACAGCTGCTTAGTCTTTATTATATTTATATACATTTATTTTGTATTTTTATATATAATTTATTCTGATATATTTGATCTGCATTGGAACTGGTGAAACATACCTGGCGCTGAGTGGTGTATGGTAGGCCGTTTATATACACCCTTGTTTTCATATTACTATACATATATATTCATTTTCCTTAATTGTACTCATTATGCATATTAGTAATTGGCACTATAAGCTACAATAAAAATTAATATTAATAAAAACTCAATATTAAAAATTACAAATCTTTTTTATGTTAAAATCAGATAAAACTGCATAACAGTTTAAAAATCACTGATAAAACAGTTTAAATCCAATTCTACGTTCAAACCGTTCGGACTTAATGTGTCAGTTAAATAAATCAATTTTGTCTCGCATTTGGACAGTTCCCTAACTTTATTGCACCCTCGCCAATCTGGGTCTAATTTTTCTACACCCCAGAACTTCAGTCCTGAGGGATCCTCATTATGTTTTGTTTTAAAATGAAGTGAGACACTATTGGTGCGTCCGATGTACATCAAATTGCAAGGGCACAGAAGTGCATATACCACATGTGTGGTCATACATGAGATAAAATCCTTGATTTTAAATTCTTTAGAGTTTGCTGTAGATTGGAATTCAGTTATCCCTCTTAGTTTAGTATTAACTTGTCTGCATGATATGCACCTGCGGCAAGCATAAAAACCGGGGTTATTCCAAAACATAATGGGCTGAGTGGGTGGGTCCACAATTTTTTTCACGATTTTGTCACCAAACGATTGTCCCTTTCTGTAAATAAAAACAGGATCCTCTGGAATTACTTTGGTTAAAACTTTATCTGAAGTTAAAAGTGGCCAATATTTTTTAAAAATTCCTTCCACCTCTTTGTATTGGGAGTGATACCCGCTAATGAATCCCCATTCATGTTTATTACTGGTTTGTTTTGGTCTATCGGTCAGTCTGTGATATGTTCTGTATTTCGTTTATCATTTTATCCAAAATGTTTATCTCATATCATTTTTCTATAAAGCGGTTTTTAAGGATGACTGATTGTTCCAAGTAATCATCAATTTGTGTACAATTGCGTCGCACCCTTATAAACTGGCCTTTAGGAATATTTTTTAACCATATCGGATGGTGGCCGCTATGAATTGATAAATAACTGTTGCGGTCACTGGGTTTGAAAAAACATTTGGTAGTCACCTGTTGGTTGGTAAGCATTACTGTTACATCTAAGTAATTTATTGTTTCGTGACTCCATTGGCATTCAAGCTTGATGTTATTGGTGTTCATATTAAGGCCAGAAATGAACGATTCAAGAGAATGTTCCATGCCTACCCATATAAAAAACAGGTCATCTATGAACCTTTTATCAAAAATTAACTCCTTCTTCTGTTGTTTGTATATGGTTTTGTCTTCCCAGGCACTCATGAATAGGTTCGCTAATGACGGTGCAAATTTAGCACCCATAGCCTTTTGTTTGCATATAGTATTTCCTGGCATACCAAAAATAATTATGGCTTAAACAATAATCCAAAACACATCCTAAAAACTTTTTTTGAGCAAACGGTAAATCATCTCTCTTACTAATAGCCCAATTCAAAGCAAATAAAGCATCATCGTGGTTTATTATTGTATATAATGACGCTACATCTGCTGTAACTAAAAAGACATCGTCATCAGACTTTGGGATGTTTAGGTCATTCAAGAGCTGTAAAAATTGCTGTGTATCCTTCAAATAAGCCTTTGTCTCAACTACACTCTGTTGCAAAAAATTATCCAGGTACTGACCCATGGGTGGGTGGGTCACAAGGATTTTTATGTACTTTAGGCTGGGTGTATATTGTTGGTACTCGACTGAAGCTAGGAACCAAATACCTTTTTTCTTTTGTGTTTAGTATTTTCATATTGTATCCATATTCGACCAAATTGGTCAAATCCCTCTAATAATAGTTAGTAGGATCTTTTGTTATTTGTGTGTAGGTGTTTGTATCAGATAACATATCTGCAAGTTGAGAGTGATAATACACACTGTCCAAAATAACCACTCCCCCTCCCTTTATCAGCGGGTCTTATGATCACTTCTTTTCTAGCTTCTAGCGATTTTAGACCATCCTCAATGTACTTTGAATTTGTCTTTAGGGCACCAGTTTCTCCACATCTTTTAAAACCATTTTCTTAAACACATCAACATGTTTTTTTGAGGGTTGAGGTGGATTGAATAAAGATTTATTCTTTAGGCCACTGTCTACACCCAAAGTGGTACAATCTTTTTTATAACCCTGTCACGTACCTGGTGGTGCGAGCCCGAGATTGCAGGGAGAGGCCTCCCTTGCGTCTCCCACTCCTGGTCCCCTGGTGTGGGAACAGGAGAGCCAGGAGTGAGGAGGAGCACGGGTGCCTGGCAGGATCAACAGACCGGTGGGAAGGAAACAGGTTAGCTGAGCAGGCAGGATCTCTGGGAAGCAGGCTCACAGGTAAACCGGATAGCAGAGCTGGCAGGATCTCAGGAAGCAGGCTCACAGGTAAACGGATAGCAGAGCTGGCAGGATCACAGGAAGCAGGCTCACAGGTAAACTGGATAGCAGAGCTGGCAGGATCACAGGAAGCAGGCTCACAGGTAAACGGATAGCAGAGCTGGCAGGATCACAGGAAGCAGGCTCACAGGTAAACTGGATAGCAGAGCTGGCAGGATCACAGGAAGCAGGCTCACAGGTAAACTGGATAGCAGAGCTGGCAGGATCACAGGAAGCAGGCTCACAGGTAAACTGGATAGCAGAGCTGGCAGGATCACAGGAAGCAGGCTCACAGGTAAACTGGATAGCAGAGCTGGCAGGATCACAGGAAGCAGGCTCACAGGTAAACTGGATAGCAGAGCTGGCAGGATCACAGGAAGCAGGCTCACAGGTAAACTGGATAGCAGAGCTGGCAGGATCACAGGCTCACAGGTAAACCGGATAGCAGAGCTGGCAGGATCACAGGAATCAGGCTCACAGGTAAACTGGATAGCAGAGCTGGCAGGATCACAGGAATCAGGCTCACAGGTAAACTGGATAGCAGAGCTGGCAGGATCACAGGAAGCAGGCTCACAGGTAAACTGGATAGCAGAGCTGGCAGGATCACAGGAATCAGGCTCACAGGTAAACTGGATAGCAGAGCTGGCAGGATCACAGGAAGCAGGCTCACAGGTAACTGGATAGCAGAGCTGGCAGGATCACAGGCTTCAGGCTCACAGGTAAACTGGATAGCAGAGCTGACAGGAACTGGACAACGGCTTGGCAAGTAAGTTCACAGGTACACTTGGATAGCAGAGCTGACAGGAACTGGACAACGGCTTGGCAAGTAAGTTCACAGGTACACTTGGATAGCAGAGCTGACAGGAACTGGACAACGGCTTGGCAAGTAAGTTCACAGGTACACTTGGATAGCAGAGCTGACAGGAACTGGACAACGGCTTGGCAAGCAGGTTCACAGGTAAGCTGGATAGCAGAGCTGACAGGAACTGAACACAGGAAACGGAACCACAGACTGGACTGGAACCAGCAGGTGAACAGGCTCGTTACAGAGGGTCAGACTGCAGACTGGACAAAGGCTAAACAAGGAACCAAAGTTCATCAAGAAGTCAGGTAATGAATCTGAACTAGAGCAAGGTACAATGGATCAGGCAGGAGGATGGTCACTGGAAGCCGGGGTCGGGTACAGGCAGAAAGCAGGATAGTCTTTATGGCAAGCCGGGTCAAAGGAACAGGTATAACAGGATCAGGTCTCTTTTACTACACCACAACGCTGTAGAGCAGACAGCAAAGACCGTCTGCTCAAGTCAGGCTTAAATAGGCCGGCTGGTGCTAACTAGGGCGCGCGCCCGTCTCCCTGTGCGCGGTTGTGCACGTGCCCGCGCCCGGGCGCGCATGCGCATGCGCAATGGAATCTGAGGGCCAGGACGGCCCGGGTTTAGATTTCTGGCAGGATCTTCATGACATTGCCCCCCTCCTAGGGGCAACCTCCGGGTGCCCCTCTGGGCAAATCTCTCAGGGTGAGCTCTTTTGAAGGCTTGAACTAGACTCTTAGCATGGATATTACACTCGGGCTCCCAGGAATTTTCTTCAGGACCATATCCCTTCCATTTGATCAAAAACTGGTTCTGATTTCTCCTTTTTCTAACATTTAGTATGGCCTCTACCTCATATTCTTCCTCGCCATCTACCAAGACTGGGTCCGGGGGTACCGTCCTTCTGTTGGAAAAGGGGTTGGAAGTGGAGGGCTTTAACAGGGAAACATGAAAGACTGGATGGACCTTGAGGGAATCAGGAAGTTCCAACTCATAGGCTACTTCATTAATCTTTCGTTTGACTGGAAAGGGACCTAAGAACTTAGGGCCCAGTTTCTTTGAGGGACAAGCCAATTTCAGATTCAAGGTGGAGAGCCACACTGTGTCACCCGGTGCCAGTACCAATTCTCCACGCCTCTTTCGGTCAAAGACTGTTTTGTTATGTTCCTGGGTCCGGGCCATGGTGTCCTGCAGGAGTTGGTTATTGGAAGCAAAGAAGTCAATCTTCTCCTGGACTGCGGGCACAGTACATTCAGGAAGAGAATTGGGCAGAAATGAAGGATGAAAGCCATAGTTGGCGAAAAAAGGTGTCTGTTGGGTGGCCGAGTGGATAGCATTGTTATATGCAAACTCGGCAACTGGTAACAGGGAGATCCAATCGTCTTGGGAGAAGGAAGAAAAGCATCGAAGATATTGTTCCAGGGTCTGATTGGTTCTTTCGGTCTGCCCATTGGTTTGAGGGTGATAAGCAGAAGAAAACGATAGCTCAATATTGAGGGCCTTGCAGAGTGATTTCCAAAACCGAGAGGTGAATTGTACCCCTCGGTCGGACACTATGTTGGCTGGTACCCCATGGAGTCTGATGACTTCTCGGATGAACACTTGTGCGGTTTCTGAGGCAGAAGGGGTACCCTTCATGGGAACAAAGTGTGCCATCTTTGACAGACGATCAACTATCACGAAGATCGTAGTGTGGTCCTCTGCTGGGGGCAGTTCCACAATGAAATCTATGGACAGCATTTTCCAGGGGCGATCTGGGACTGGTAATGGCTTGAGTAAGCCCCAGGCTTTGGTTCTGTGACTCTTGCTCCGAATACACACAGTGCATGTTTCCACAAATTTCCTGCAGTCTTCCCTTAGCTGAGGCCACCAGAAGGTACGTTGTACCAATTCAGTGGTTTTGGTGACACCAAAGTGTCCGGCAAGCTTGTGATCATGGCACAATTCCAGGACGGTTACCCGCAGACCCTCGGGAATGAAAATCTTATCCCCATGCCACAATAGCCCATCCTTGGCCTGCAACCCAGGACCGGGAGTGGGTATGAGGCCACTGGAAGCCCGCCTGAGCTGGGACAGTAGGTCTTCCTGTAACAGGAGAAAGTTTCCAGGGGCAAGGATAGTGTCTGGAGGGGAACCATCCTGGGATTTGTGATACATACGAGACAGAGCGTCCGGCTTCGCGTTTTTGGAACCCGGACGATATGTCACGTGAAAAGTAAAATGAGAGAAAAATAAGGCCCAACGGGCCTGTCTAGGTTTTAACCTCTTGGCAGTCTTCAGGTACTCTAGATTCTTGTGATCTGTGAAGATCAGGATTGGGTGAGTAGCCCCTTCTAGCAGGTAACGCCATTC
Organism: Lithobates sylvaticus; assembly: GCA_028564925.1. NCBI lineage: Eukaryota > Metazoa > Chordata > Amphibia > Anura > Ranidae > Lithobates > Lithobates sylvaticus. Next base: position 157,681,625 of record CM053030.1, read on the forward strand.
CTCGAGGGCGGTCTTTATGGCCAGTAATTCCCGATCCCCCACATCGTAGTTCTTCTCGGCTGGGGACAGTTTCCGTGAGAAGAATGCCACGGGGTGTAGCAGGGCTTTGATGCCCTGTCTCTGGGACAGGATGGCCCCTACAGCTATCTCTGAGGCATCCACTTCGAGGACAAAGGGCAGAGAAGGATCTGGATGCTTCAGGATAGGGGCTGAGGTAAAGAGCCCCTTGAGGGCCTCGAAGGCCCCTTGGGCCTCAGGGGACCAATGAAAACGGGTACCTTGTTTGGTGAGTTGAGTAATGGGTGCCACTATGGCCGAGAATCCCTTGATGAATTTGCGATAAAAATTGGCAAAGCCAATGAATCGCTGGATCCCCTTTTTATCTGCGGGAACTGGCCAGTCCAGGATGGCTGAGATTTTCTGGGGGTCCATCCGGATGCCTCTACTGGAGATGATCAAACCTAGGAAGGGTATGCTTTCTACCTCAAAGAGACATTTTTCTGCCTTGGCATAGAGGCCATGTTGCCGGAGACGACCCAACACACTTTTAACATGTCCACGATGCAGCTCTAGGGAGGAAGAGAAAATTAGTATGTCATCAAGATAAACAACAGCAAAAACATCAAGGAAGTCCCGAAGTACATCATTTATAAAGGCCTGGAAGGTAGCGGGGGCGTTACAGAGTCCAAACGGCATCACCAGGTACTCGAAGTGCCCAAATCGAGACCGAAATGCCGTCTTCCATTCGTCCCCATCCTTTATACGTATCAAATTGTATGCCCCTCTGAGGTCCAGTTTAGAAAAGATGGAGGCCGTGCCAAGCCTCTGAAACAGTTCAGGTACCAGGGGAAGCGGGTAGCGATTTTTGACTGTGACCTCGTTTAGGGCACGGTAGTCCACACAGGGTCTGAGAGAATGGTCCTTCTTTTCTACAAAAAATATTCCTGCACCTGCAGGAGACGTAGATGGGCGGATAAACCCTTTTTTCAGGTTATCATCAATATAGTCCTTTAATTTTCCCTGCTCCACCTCTGTTAACGGGAAAACCCTACCGAAGGGAATCTTGGCCCCGGGAAGGAGTTCAATGGGACAGTCATAGGGCCTATGTGGTGGCAGCACATCTGCCCTTTGTTTACTAAACACATCCAGGTATGCATGGTAGACTTCAGGGATGGACTGACGTAGACCTGCCTCGTTTTCGAGGCAGAGCAGAGCAGAGGGTCCTGCGGGGGCCAAGGAGCCGCAGGACCTTTGGCAGTAGGGAGAAGAAAAGGCCACCTCTCCTGTGGACCAGTTGATGACCGGGTTGTGTGCTTGCAGCCAGGGGATCCCTAGAATGACTGGAAACAAGGGAGAAGAAATTATGTCCAAACATAACAGTTCTTGATGTGACTCTGAGATTACGGTGTGCAATGGGGCAGTCTCCTGAGTCACTGGGCCAGATTTGATGGTGGACCCGTCCGCCAGGTGGACAGACAGGCCTTGTTTTCTCAGACGGAGAGGAATTCGATGCCGGGCAGCAAAAGCAGAGTCCATAAAGCAACTGCAGGCACCAGAGTCAATGATAGCTGTGGTTTGTAGGGTCCTTCCTGAGAACTGGAAGGAAACAGAAAGGGCAAGATGAGATGAAACCCCGGTCACAGGATCCACATAACTGGAGAGAATAGTGGGGAACTTACAGAGTTTAGCCGGGCAATTCCGAACATAATGACCAGGCTCTCCACAATACAGGCACAGATTGTTGCTGCGGCGTCTCTGACGTTCTGCTGGGGTGAGAGAAGGCCGCAGGAGTCCAAGTTGCATGGGTTCGGATGCTGAAGAGGCATGAGTAGGTTTAACGGGGGGAGCAGTGCGGAAGTGACTAGGACCCCTGGGGAGCATCCAGGTAGGTCTTGGGGACCCCAAGGTTCGTTCGGCCCTACGCTCCCGTAGGCGCCGGTCAATTTGGATGCTTAGGTCTATGAGGGAATTCAGGGTCTGGGGTACCCCCACTCTGGCGAGCTCGTCCTTGAGTGCGTCTGAGAGGCCCATGCGGAATTGATGACGGAGGGCAGCATCGTTCCAGTCGGTGTCGGCACCCCAACGCCTGAACTCAGCCACATAGTCCTCTGCTGGTCTTCGACCCTGTTGGAGAGAACGTAAGGCGGCCTCCGCAGTGGTTGAGAGTTGGGGGTCCTCATAAAGCTGCGCCATGGCATCAAAAAAGGTGGAGAGACTGGTCAATGCTGCATCCTTTTGTTCCACGAGACGTTGGGCCCAGATTTGGGGATCCCCAGTCAGTAGGGCTACCACAAAACCCACCTTGGTGGTCTCTAAAGAGAAGGTCCTAGGTTGCAGGGCAAAATGGAGTTCACAGGAGTTACGGAAAGTTCTGAAGCTACCACGGGCACCCGTAAATTTCTCTGGAGTAGGTACCTTGGGCTCAGGTGGTAGCATCACAATAGTCTGGGTAGGTGCAGGCCCCGTTGGGGGTATTACTGGTTGAGGAGTTCCTTGGGTACTGGATGGACCAGACAGGGCCAGTACCCGTTCCTCCAGCCGGGTATAACCCTGCTGGAGGTTCTTCACCGCTTCGGTCAGACCTGCCAGGTGTTGGCATAGCCCCTCCATGGCGGGGGCTCCCTGCTCGGGCTCAGACATGGCTGTCTGCTACTGTCACGTACCTGGTGGTGTGAGCCCGAGATTGCAGGGAGAGGCCTCCCTTGCGTCTCCCACTCCTGGTCCCCTGGTGTGGGAACAGGAGAGCCAGGAGTGAGGAGGAGCACGGGTGCCTGGCAGGATCAACAGACCGGTGGGAAGGAAACAGGTTAGCTGAGCAGGCAGGATCTCTGGGAAGCAGGCTCACAGGTAAACCGGATAGCAGAGCTGGCAGGATCTCAGGAAGCAGGCTCACAGGTAAAACGGATAGCAGAGCTGGCAGGATCACAGGAAGCAGGCTCACAGGTAAACTGGATAGCAGAGCTGGCAGGATCACAGGAAGCAGGCTCACAGGTAAACTGGATAGCAGAGCTGGCAGGATCACAGGTAACCGGATAGCAGAGCTGGCAGGATCACAGGAAGCAGGCTCACAGGTAAACTGGATAGCAGAGCTGGCAGGATCACAGGAAGCAGGCTCACAGGTAAACTGGATAGCAGAGCTGGCAGGATCACAGGAAGCAGGCTCACAGGTAAACTGGATAGCAGAGCTGGCAGGATCACAGGAAGCAGGCTCACAGGTAAACCGGATAGCAGAGCTGGCAGGATCACAGGAAGCAGGCTCACAGGTAAACTGGATAGCAGAGCTGGCAGGATCACAGGAAGCAGGCTCACAGGTAAACTGGATAGCAGAGCTGGCAGGATCACAGGAATCAGGCTCACAGGTAAACTGGATAGCAGAGCTGGCAGGATCACAGGAATCAGGCTCACAGGTAAACTGGATAGCAGAGCTGGCAGGATCACAGGAATCAGGCTCACAGGTAAACTGGATAGCAGAGCTGGCAGGATCACAGGAATCAGGCTCACAGGTAAACTGGATAGCAGAGCTGGCAGGATCACAGGCTTCAGGCTCACAGGTAAACTGGATAGCAGAGCTGACAGGAACTGGACAACGGCTTGGCAAGAAGGTTCACAGGTACACTTGGATAGCAGAGCTGACAGGAACTGGACAACGGCTTGGCAAGTAAGTTCACAGGTACACTTGGATAGCAGAGCTGACAGGAACTGGACAACGGCTTGGCAAGTAAGTTCACAGGTACACTTGGATAGCAGAGCTGACAGGAACTGGACAACGGCTTGGCAAGCAGGTTCACAGGTAGCTGGGATAGCAGAGCTGACAGGAACTGAACACAGGAAACGGAACCACAGACTGGACTGGAACCAGCAGGTGAACAGGCTCGTTACAGAGGGTCAGACTGCAGACTGGACAAAGGCTAAACAAGGAACCAAAGTTCATCAAGAAGTCAGGTAATGAATCTGAACTAGAGCAAGGTACAATGGATCAGGCAGGAGGATGGTCACTGGAAGCCGGGGTCGGGTACAGGCAGAAAGCAGGATAGTCTTTATGGCAAGCCGGGTCAAAGGAACAGGTATAACAGGATCAGGTCTCTTTTACTACACCACAACGCTGTAGAGCAGACAGCAAAGACCGTCTGCTCAAGTCAGGCTTAAATAGGCCGGCTGGTGCTAACTAGGGCGCGCGCCCGTCTCCCTGTGCGCGGTTGTGCACGTGCCCGCGCCCGGGCGCGCATGCGCATGCGCAATGGAATCTGAGGGCCAGGACGGCCCGGGTTTAGATTTCTGGCAGGATCTTCATGACACAATATTAACCAGACCAATTTTCAGCTTTCCGGTGCTCTCACAGCTTTGAATGGACAATTACCATTCATACAACATCTGTACCCATATGAAATTTTTGTCCCTTTTATTTTCACAAAAACACAAATAGAGCTTTCTTTTGGTGGTATTTAATCACCGTCTGGGTTTTTTCTATTTTTTGCGCTATAAAAGAAAAATGACGAAAATTCAGTAAAAAAAATAAATTTTTCTTCGTTTATACAGTTATAAAATTAGCAATTTTGTTAGTTTCTGTTAATTTATTCTTCAATAAGTGATTTTGGCCAGAAATGTATACTGCTACATATTCTTTGGTAAAAATAAGTACAAATTGGGGTATATTATTTGGTCATTTGGAAAGTTATAGAGTTCCCACAAGCTGTGTGCCAATATCTGAAAAATTGATCACAACCTGAAGTACTGACGGCCTATCTCATTTTTGAGACCCTAACATGCCATAAAAGTACAAATACCCCCAAATGGACCCCTTTTTGGAAAGAAGACATTCCAAGGTATTTTGGAATGAGGCATGGTGAGTTTTTTGAAGTTGTCATTCTTTCCCACAATTCTTTGCAATATCATAGATTTTATTAATTTATTTATTGTTTTTTTTTGCACAAAATTTTCATATTAGCCAGGTTATTTACTTTTCTTTCTCACACACAGCTAATATGCATACCACAAATTACACCCCAAAAACCACATTCTGCTATTAACCCCGAGTAACGGCGATACCACATGTGTGAGACACTTTTTAACACAGCGTTGGCCACCATTACAGAGGCCCAACATGCGGGTAGAGCGCCATCAGGTGCTTCTGGAGGCCACCAGGAACAATTCTGACATTTCTCTTCCCCCTTACATGTAAAATCATCATTTCATTTGCTAGAAAAATTACATAGAACCGCCCACAAATATTATAGATGTTTTTTTTTAGCAAAGGGGACCCCTAGAGAATACAATGGCGGTCGTTGCAACTTTTTGATCAATCGACAGTACTTTCGCAGCAATTTTTCGAACATGTTATGTATTGAAAAAAAATGATTTGTGCTTTACAAAAAATCAAAACCTTGTAAATTTAGCCCAATTGTTTTTGCATAATTGTGAAATATGAAGTTACGCCGAGTAAATAGATAACCAACATGTCACGCTTTCAAAATTGCACACACTCGTGGAAATGGCGCCAAACTTTGCGCTAACTTAAAATCCCCATAGGCGACGCTTTAAATTTTTTTTTTTAATGTTACATGTTTCTTTGGATGGTTTTTTTTACTTTTTACAGTTTATTTTTTTTTCATATATTTTATTTTTGTTTGTTTTCTTTTTTTTCTTTCCTTTTACCAGAGAGAGGTCTAGGGACCAAAATTATTGCTCTCGCCTCTAACGTATTGCGCAGCGTTGACCTCACATGTTGTGATTTGAACACCGTTTTCATATGTGGTCGCGGGACTTACGTATGCGTTCGCTTCTGCGTGCGGCAGCACACGGGGACAGGGACGCTTTTAAAAAAAATATAATTTTTTATTGTTCATTTTACTTTTACTTTATTTTAGTTTGATGACACCTTTTTTTCCCCCCAAATACATTTTTTACATTTTTGGATTCACTTTTATTTCCTTATTACAAGGGAATGTAAACATCCCTTGTAACTAGGAATATGGCATTACAGGTCCTCTTTACAGTGAGATATGGGGGTCAAAGTAAGACCCCACATCTCACCTCTAAGGCTGGAAAGCCTGAAATGAAAAAAAAAAAACGATCCTGGCTTTGATCGTCGCGAGTATCGCAGGTAATTGTTGGTATGGCAAGGGTATGGCAGAGTATCGCCTGGTATTGCAGAGTATCGCAGAGTATCGCCGGGTAATCGCAGAATCGCCGGTATCGCAGAGTATCGCCGGGTAATGCCAGAGTATCGCCGGTATCGCAGAGTATCGCAGGTATCGCAGAGAATCGCAGGTAATCGCAGTGTATGGCAGAGTACGCAGGTATCGCAGGGTAATTGCAGAGTATCGCCCCGGTATTGCAGGGTAT
>CM053030.1:157688466-157705776 GCA_028564925.1 Lithobates sylvaticus
TTGCCACTTCACATGAGAGTTTTTTGGCACAAAGACTGCATCACGTTTTCACGTTTGCAGTACTAATATTTGTTCAGTACACATGGGACTATTTTGCACACTACTATGCTCACACTGTCCATGATTGTATCTTTGTTAGCGCTACACATTATTTTTTCCATGCTTATTTAACTTTGTTTGTTAGAGTGTTGGCTGCTTTCACTTTTATATATTTCAGATATATTTTGCACTTTTCATTGTTATTGTTTTTGGGTTAGCGCAGTGTTTCCCCCCTTCCTTTGCACTCTTTATAAAGTCTGAATGTTGATGATGATCCCTCAACCTTGTATTTTTTGAAGGCCTTCTCCTTTGCTTTTATATGCATTTTTACAATGGAGTTAAGCCATCCTTTTGTTTGCTCTTTTAAATGTATTACCCAATGGGATGCATTGGCTAATGCCCTTATATAATATGCTCTTAAAGCAAACCCATCTCTCCTCTGTGTTCTTTGTTCCTAAGATTTTATCCCAATTTATGCCTTCTAGCAAGGTTTGTAGTTTAGGGAAGTTATCTCTTTTGAAATTCAGTGTCTTTGTATTCCCCTTATGTTTCCTATTTTGTGTGATTTATACTAAAGCCAATTGACCTGTGATCGCTGTTACATAAATTGCCCCGTATTTCCACATCTGTGATCAGGTCTGTATTGTTGGTAATCAGTAGATCCAGTAACGCTTTAATTCTAGTTGGTGCGTCTACCATCTGACCCATAAAATTGTCCTGCAAGACATTTAGAAACTGGCAAGTCTAATGCCCCGTACACACGGTCGGAAATTCCGACGGAAAATGTCCGATCGGACCATGTTGTCGGAAAATCCGCCCATGTGTGGGCTCCATCGGACTTGTTCCGTCGGAATTACCGACGGAAAAAATTTGAGAGCAGGGCCTCAAATTTTCCGACAACAAAATCCGACTTTTTCCGATCGTGTGTCGAGAATTCCGACGGACAGAGTGCCACGCATGCTCAGATCAAATTACGAGACCAAAGCTATTGGCTACTAGCCTCTACATAGTTCTGTCGTACGAAACGAACGTCACCACGTTCAGAATGATTGAATTTTCCGACAACATTGTCCGACCGTGTGTATGCAACACCAGTGTCGGACAATATCCGTCGGAAAAAATCAGATGGATTTTGTGGTCAGAACTTCCGACCGTGTGTACGGGGTGCTTAGATAAATGCGCGGTTTCCTCCGCCTAGTCTATGTCTGGATAATTAAAATTATTATTGTATTATTGATTATTATTATTATATTATTATACACGATTTATATAGTGCCAACAGTTTACGCAGTGCTTTACAATGTATAGGGGGGACAACACAATTACAGTACAGTTCATCCAGTTCATACAGTTCAGTTTATGATAACACTTCCCACCCTTGCTGCTAATCCAAATTGTGATAGGAGATCTGTCCCCCCTTCCTCCTTCAAGTTAAGGGGCCTATAGCATACTCCCAGTATTATTTTCCCCTTAGCTTCATCCCTTTGGAGCTCTACCCATAAGGATTTCACCTCCTCCCTAGCTCCCTTAGTGATGTCATCTTTCACATTCACTTGTTTATTATTCTTTATATATAGGCATACCCTTCCCCCTTTTTTACCCTCTCTATCCTTGCGATAAAGGGTATACCCTTGAATGTTTGCCTGTCAATCATGAGAGCTGTTGAACCAGGTCTCTGAAATTCCCACAAAATCCAAATCTTCCTCGTACAACAGTATCTCTAGTTCACCTATCTTGTCTGCCAGGCTCCTAGCATTGGTGAACATGCCACGTAGGTTAGACCGGTTGCATATTATCCTCTTATTGGGTATTCTGAGAATGCAACTAGGACTTGCTACTATACTTACCTTGAGTTTATGTGCTTTGGTCAACCTAACACAAATGTCCCTAATACTACCCTCTGGAATATGTCCTGCGCTGACTATTTCTACCGCTGGATCCCCCCCCCATTGCCTAGTTTAAAAACCCCTTTAACTTTTTGGCCATCTTCATTCCCAGCTGATCTGCACCCTCCTCATTTAGGTACAGTCAGCCCAGTCCTCCAGGAACCCAAACCCCTCCTTACTACACCAGCTCTTGAGCCACTTGTTTACTTCCCTAATCTCCCTCTGCCTTTCTGGTGTGGCTCGATGTACCGGTAGTATTCCTGAGAATACTACCTTGGAGGTCCTTTTCCTCAATTTAGCTCCCTAAAATCGTTCTTGGCAACACTCCATCTGCCTCTGACTTTGTCATTGGTGCCAACGTGCACCATGACAGTTGGGTCTTCCCCAGCCCATCCCAGTAATCTGTCCACCAGATCCATGATGTGCCGAACCCAAGTGCCCGGTAGACAACACAACTGTTCTGCGCTTCAGGTCTTTGTTACAGATTGTCCTCTCTGTCCTTCTAAGAATTGAGTCCCCTACCACCAGAATCTCTTTCTTTTCCCTTTGCTTCCCCCCCCCCCACTCTCACTGGAGGAGTTTTTCCCCTGCAGCTAGGAGAGTCCCTCAGCTCCAGCAGTGCTGGTCCCTGACTGGTTTTACCAATGTCACTCAATGGAGCGTACTTATTGGGATGCTCCACCCCTGGATTGGCCTCCCGGGCACCTCCCCCTCTACCCTTCCTGACTGTCACCCATCTACTCTTGTCTGGTGCCTGCACCTCTTTGTCTCCACCCGCATCTATGCTGGCCCCTGCTGTGTACGTTCTTGGCTCTCCTTTAGTATGAAGGGACTTCTCAGTGCTGACAGTTGCGTCCCCAGATTCAGAAACTGGGCTTCCAGGAAAACAATGCGCTTACATTTTGCCCAGCAGTATTCACCCTCGATCGGATGATCAAGGAACACATACATGCCGCAAGATGTACAACGAGTCGCCTCTCCACACCCGCCGGACATCGTACCTATTAAATTTAATGAGGATTGAGGATTATACCCTGTCCAAATTACTTAACAACTAGCTTCCTGACACTAATACTCAACAAGACAATACACAGGTACTAAACAAGACAATACACAGACACTCAAAAAGACAATACACAGGCACTCGCAGACCTATGTGCACTTGCATACCTATGTGCACTTGCAGAACTATGTGCACTTGCAGGCCAATGTAGACTGGCAGAACTACGTGCACTCGCATAACTATGTGCACTCGTAGACCAACGTGCACTCGCAAACCTATGTGCACTCGCATAACTACGTGCACTCGCAGACCTACATGCACTCTCAGACCTACGTGCACTCACAATACACAAGTACAAAATACAGTACTAACGATCCACACACACTTCTCAAACACTCAGGTACTCACACTACACATGTACTATGACCCCTGTTATAACCTCCTACTGTATTTTAAACTCTGTTTTTTAACTCACCACTTTGTCCAGTTCTACTTGGACAAAGTTCCAGCAAGCTCAAAGCAAGTTCCAGCAAGCTCAAAGATGAGCAGGCTCACAATGAGTTCTCCACAAGGTTATATAGGCCTCAAGCACCTGTGAGCAATTAACCACTCTCCTTAATTAGTAGGCTGAAGGAAGCAAAGACAAAAAAGCTGTTTAAAAAGTGTCAGAAAAAGGTGTTAAAAAGCTACAAGGAAAAGCCCCAAAAAGAACCTAAAAATGCAACTCAGCAATCACCAGCAGCCAAAAAGCAAGACTTGTTCACTCTCCACTCAAGGTCCCCACTGTTTAGCTTCCAACCAGCAGTCTGGCAATTTCAGATGTCCTCTAAACAAGGTTATATAGGCCTCCAGCACCTGTGACCAATTAACCACTCCCTTTAATTGGTAGGCTGAAGGAAGCAAAGAAAAAAAAAAAGCTGTCTAAAAAGTGTCAGAAAAAGGTGAGTTTCAACCAGAAGTGGTTCGGTGTGGGGTGTAAGACTATGGAGCAAGCGAAGATGGCTTCTCCTAAAAGTGCGCCGAAGGATGCTCAGGTAATGGCCCAGATATTAAAGGATATGCTGATTACCGAGTATGAACCCAGAGTTATCAACCAGATGTTGGAATTCACATACAGATATGTAACCACAATACTGGAAGATGCAAAAATGTACTCAAGTCATGCTAAGAAGAACAATATTGATGCAGATGACAGACCAATCTTTTACCCCTCCACCTCAAAGAGATTTTTTATTAGATATTGCAAGACAGAAGAACCAGACACCACTTCCCTTAATAAAACCTAATGCAGGACCCAGACTGCCTCCGGACAGATACTGTCTGACAGCACCAAACTATCGGCTTAAAACAATACAAAAAAGTACCCAACTTCGGCAAGTAGAATAACCGTGCCATGACTTATGCCACGTACACACGATCGGACTTTTCGATGGACTAGGTCCGGCGGACAATTCGATTGTGTGTGGGCTCCAGCGGACTTTTCTTTCCCAAAAGTCAGACGGACCTAGAAATAAAACATGTTTCAAATCTTTGCGACAGACTTGAGTCCGGTCGAAAAATCCAGTCGTCTGTGTGCTAGTCGGACGGACTAAAACCAACGCTAGTGCAGCTACTGGCTATGAACTTCCTTATTCTATTCTGGTCGTATGTCATTACGTTCAAATCCGTCTGACTTTTGGCGTGATCGTGTGTGGGCAAGTCCGCTCCAAAAAGTACCTAAAAATGCAACACAGCAGTCAAAAAGCAAGACTTGTTCCCTCTCCACTCAAGCTCCCCACTGTTTAGCTTTCAACCAGCAGTCATATTGAGTTGTGTTTTGGGGTCGGTATCATGTTGGAATACTGCCCTGCGGCCCAGTCTCCTGGGATCATGCTCTGCTTCAGTATGTCACAGTACATGATGGCGTTCAGGGTTCCTTCAATGAACTGTAGCTCCCCAGTGCCGGCAACACTCATGCAGCCCCAGACCATGAAACTCCCACCACCATGCACACACACGTCTTTGGACACCTCACCTAGTTGCTGCCACACACGCTTGACACTATCTGAACCAAATAAGTTTATCTTGGTCTCATCAGACCACAGGACTTGGTTCCAGTAATCCATGTCCTTAGTCTGCTTGTCTTCAGCAAACTGTTTGCGGGCTTTCTTGTGCATCATGTTTAGAAGAGGCTTCCTTCTGGGATGACAGGCATGCAGACCAATTTCATGCAGTGTGCAGAGTATGGTCTGAGCACTGACAGACTGACCCCCAACCCCTTCAACCTCTGCACCCAACTTCTTTGGTTGGCCACGGCGAGGCCTGTTCTGAGTGGAACCTGTCCTGTTAAACTGCTGTATGGTCTTAGCCACCGTACTGCAGCTTAGTTTCAGGGTCTTGGCAATCTTCTTATAGCCTAGGCCATCTTCATGTAGAGAAACAATTATTTTTTTCAGATGCTCAGATTTGCCATGAGGGGCCATGTTGAACTTCCAGTGATTAGTATGAGAGAGTGAGAGTGATAGCACCAGATTTAAGACACCTGCTTCCCATTCACACATGAGACCTTGTAACACTAACAAGTCACATGACACCGGGGAGGGAAAATGGCTAATAGGGCCCAATTTGGACATTTTTATTTAGGGGTGTACTCACTTTTGTTACCAGCGGTTTAGAAATTAATGGCTGTGTGTTGAGTTATTTTGAAGGGACAGCTAATTTACACTGTTATACAAGCTGTTCACTCACTACTTTACATTGTAGCAAAGTGTAATTTCTTCAGTGTTGTCACATGAAAAGATATAATAAAATATTTACAAAAATGTGAGCGGTGTACTCACTTTTGTCAGATACTGTATATATGTCCACTATATCTGCTGCTACCAATTTATAGATGCTGTCATCCTGAGTGACCCCGAGGAGTCTGCTTCTCAAACCTCTGCAAAATTGAGGCGCATGGGCAACCTCATGCTTCAAAGCCTGCGAAAGGAAACAAGAATATGTGGCATAAAGGAGAAGGATGATTACTGGTTGAAGGAGAAGGATGATTACTGGTTGGGAACTCTCTGTGGGGAAGGTCTCAGAACTCATCCCGTCCCCACAGAGAGTGCAGAAAATAAAATCTCTTGAGGACACGTTAAAGAGGATTTTATTGAACGTTTTTTTCCTGACTCCAGTAGGTTACAGTGTCGTGGAAAACGTTGTTTTGAGTCTTCTGTTGGTCGAGAGAAGCGTTGGAGAAGGCGCCTGCCTAAGTGAGGTATTTCAGAATTTTTTTAGTCCTCACCGCCCAGGGCTGTCAGATTCCACATCCCATCAGCAGCATCTGCATCACATGGTGGACGATTACCTCGGGCCAAAACAGAGATGGAGAGCTTTCCAGCTGACGATCCACTGACTTACTGTGTCATGAGAATAGACCACTGGCCAGAACATGCCCAGTATGCCATTGAGTTGTTGGGCTGCCCTGCATCTAGAGTGCTTTCAGAATGGGAATTCAGTGCTACAGGAGGTTTTGTTACTGATCATAGAAGGCATCTGTCTACAGACTCCATGGACTGTTTGACTTTTATAAAAATGAATCAGTCCTGGATTACCAGCTATGAAGCCCCTGATACCGATGCCACTGATTAAGTCTTTTTGGGATGTGGAATCTCTGCAGGACTTCAAGGCTGCCTAGATTTGAGGGTGTTCATTCATTTCATCTGATAGAATGTTTTTGGTATAGGTTTCATGGGCACAATTAAAACCCAAAGACCAATTTTTCAGCACCTGTTTGGCAGGTGCATATCATTACATTTTTTTTTGCCTTCATCAAGACCACTAAGGAAGGTGCCCCCCGACACCCGAAGAGTAATTTTTCTGCATCTGTTTGACAGGTGCATATCATTGCAATTTTTTATAGCAAGGCCAATTCTTGCTTCCATCAAGGTTATGGTGGGAAGGTGCCACCGACACCCAAAGACAAATTTTTACACACCTGTTACTTCTATCCAAAGTCAAAGTGACACCAGAATGTATCCAAAAAATCTCTAATCGTGTTCCCAGTGCACTACATTGTGGCCTCATCATACACACTGGCCCCCAGCTTTTGCTGAGCAAAATAAAGGCAGCTTGCAGGGAAAAGTAAATTTTTTGGGCATTATAAATGCAATTATTGCTGCAGCAGATTCTAGACATGGTACAGATCTGCCAGTTTACAGGTAGACTAAGGGGACCCCCCAGGCACTATATAGGAAGGATTTTTAATTTTTTTTGCTTTTAAAAAATAAAAAATAACTCACTGCTCATTTAAAAATAAAGTTTTCACAAACGTTTTTATTGATACATGTCCCCCAGGGCAGGACCCAGACCCCTATATCCATTGTTTGCCCAATAAATTGCATATACGCCTTCAAAATGGGCACTTTTGATTTTTGACTTTCGGGTCCCATTGACTTTAATGGGGTTCATTATTCAAGTCCAAACTTTCACGGTGTTTGAAAGTTCTGGTGCAAACCGAACAGGGGTCCGTTCAGCCCATCCCTAACCAACAGTAGGAGAAGGGCTCTAGGACACAGCATCTCTACCAGCACTTCACATGGGCCTTTTAAGGAAGCCTGTCAGTGATTGCAGTTGCTGGTTGATCTTCGGCTCCTCCAGTGCGTTATCTCTGTGATATTCCTGTTCCTTTGCCTCCTGTTACCGACCCAGCTTGTCCTTGACCCAGAGGCATAACTAGAAACCTCAGGGCCCCGGTGCAAGAAATCATGAATATTTTTTTCCACTGTACAACAAAGTAAAACATTTCTGTTTCTGATTTCAACTTACTGTAACTGTCAAGAGAGGAAGCTTCAGGATAGGACATGGTCACATGACAGGTCACAATGATGAGAATGGACGTGCAAGAAAATCTTCAAAAAAGGGTCCACAACAGGGCCAACAATAACTTCCAACTTTTTTAGAACGTAAAACTATTTCACACATTTAACATTGTTTCTGTGAAGAAAGACCTGTAAAATAGAAATGTATATATATTAGCATGGTTTATTGAAACTAGCATGCATTCAACTCATCTTATGCTTGGGCCAAACCGTTCGCCCATCCCTACTGACCAACAATGTAGGCTACATTCCTCCCATTGACCCCTAATGGATAGGTTTTAGTAAAAGTTCCCCCCAAGACCTGAACATTTATTAAAGGATTCCTCTGGGGTAAAAAGGTTGAGAAAGGATGGTTCAGTGTAACTTGTAACAGAACATATATAACTGCAAACTTACTATGGTCATTAAAAATTATGACGCCTTGCTTTTGCGTCAGCAAAGTCATCAACAATGGTTTTCGATATTGAGTCTTCTAGCTCTCTCATTTTCTATGCTTAACAAAGCAAGTCCAGTGAGTCTTTGTTGAGTTATGGTGTTTCTCAAATAACTTTTAATTCATTTTAATTTTGAAAAAGACCTTCCTGCAGTTGCTACGGTACTGGGAGTGTGAGGAACAGCAGTAATGCTATGCAGACATGTGGGACAGTGCAATGTTTTCTACAAGTAGTAGGTGAGCAACATCCTTTACAGTGGAACAACTGCGAACCTCTTCTTGAAGTGCTGAACGGAATGAAAGAAGCTGCCCAGGAAAATCTGGTGATAGATCCTCTTGTAAAATTCATGCAGTTTTGATGCTGCTGCAATCAGATTGTCATCAGATTGAGAAGCAAGAATGGCAGGCTGAACTATCTCAAATCTATGAAGGACTGCTTTTATCCCTGTAAATCGGTCTGACAGCTAGTTTATAATCATATTCAAACATATAAAATACCGTTTTTTTAAAGCGTTCCTCTGGATCAGATAATCTTTCATCTATCCACAGCTCATCAAAGTGGCGCTTTACTTTTTTAAATCTTTTATTTGAAAACATTACTTCAATCCCCCACTTTTCTGCAAGTGTCACTGCAGTTTCTTTGGCTTCCTCTGAGTGATGCATGTAGCTGGAAAGGGCTGTAACAGCATTCTGAATGAGCTGCACTGCTCCAGATAGTTCCATGTCTTTTGATTGCAAGGCTTTTGAAATTGAATTCACATGGTTCAAGATTTTAGTTTGCAGGGCGACAAGAAGCACAAACTAAAAAGATTCCATTTTATTTTTTAGATTTGACAAAGCTTGCATGATGTCTAGAAAATGGAAACAAAGTGCAAGCAGGGAATCATGTCTATAAAACCACCTTGTAGGGCAAAGCCGTTTCAGTGTGACAGAGGATTCAGATGTGAATGATGAGAGAGAGGCCCATCTGCATACGCTTTCCCCAAAGATAGGATGCATTAAGGTGAAAAAACACGAGGGTTTACAATGAAATTGTGCAATAGTGAATAAACTTTATTTTGCATAAAAGGAACTAAACTGTGATCACTAAAAACACACAAACAACACCAAAGTAAAATAATGCTGCACTTCAACATTCAGTGACACATTGTTTTTCCTACAATACAATGCTAGCTAACCATTGTCACTCTATTTTGGATTGGATTACTTTTTCCCATAAAGCATGGCTGGCTGAGCATCATGGGGAATACAGACAGTCCACAACTGCCATTGTTTAGCCATTAGTTAAATTAAAAATATATATATCCTGTATATATTTTTTTTTTTACTATTTTGGGCCAAAAAAATAAAAATCAGGAGATATCCATTATCCTTTACTACCTAAAGAAAGCCCAATTCATCCTGAAAAAAAAAAAGATATATCTGGATACACAAAGTAGTTGTGATGATATGTACAGTTTTACTAACACATGTCAAAGGTGCAAAATTACTCATTAACATTTTTCCCAATTTTTTTTATTCCCTATGTGACCATAATACAGTATTTTCCTGAAATACCCCATTGTGACCACTAGATGGAGCTGATGATCACCAAGGATTAATCAGAGATCTTTTATTAAAGCGGTTGTAAATCTGGTTTGTTAATTTTTACCTACCGGTAAGCCTATAAGGCCTATAATAAGACTTACCTATATGTAAAATCAATATCTCCTAAATGTGCACCGTTTAAGAGATATACCTTGTCGGAAATTCAGAGTTCATCATGGTACTGGCGATTCAGATAGCCGGAGCGTACAAATGCGGAAAAAAGACTGGGGGAACATGTCAGCCCTCTCAGCGGTGACATTACAGCGCTGGAGGGCTTAGTTCCAAGGTGAGTATTTCATAATGTGCTAGTATGTGATGCATAGAGAGTGGAGAGGTAGTGGCGCGCAAGAGGTTAAAAACTAGACTAAAAACAGAAAAAAGGAATCAGGTGAATAGATCCAATTAAGGTATAGTGACATGTTGTGAATGGATCAGTACAAATAAATTCACATAGAAGTGTACCAGTGATTATCAAGATAAAATCACGGTAAAATCACAAATACATAAAATACATCAAAACATAATTGTAAAACAAGGTTGACTTGATAAAAGAATAAAGTGAGTGGTGACTGTGATTTAAAATCAGCAAAAATCTTCATAAAATTCAAGTGGTATAATACAATCAAATATTTGTGGAAAAAAACGCAGTGGAAGGCGATAAAATGCAGTAGCCAGATAAAACTGCAGTGGAAATAACTGGTGATAGCTGGTGATAGACAAAAATGTCTATAAAGTGACTGAGGTGGAAGATACAAATAAGTAAAATAACTGAGGTGAAGATAACGATAAAATTGAGTCGCAGACTAGAAACGCATCAGAATAGGTGTAATCAATAAATAGTTCATAAAACGCATGAGTGCCAGAGCAATTAGTTTCCAAGGTGAAGTGAAAAGTAGTTCTTGTTGGGTGTAAAATATTTTTGGCTGTGGCTATCTCGTGCAGTTATAGCGGCGTTCTGTGATCCTGGTGGGGTGCCTGAGCCTGTTCAGATCACCAACCTGGAAAACTCTAGCCAGGAAACACAGAGGCCGCATCACCAGGTTGGTGATCTGAACAGGCTCAGGCACTGATATCATCACTAGTAGCAAATATACCTAACTGGATGCAACCAAAGCACCAATAGGAACCAGGACACAGGTTGAAGCTCCAAAAGGAGGAAGGTCACCAGGGACCACAAAGACCCACAAACCAATGCTGTAACCTTACAGCTGTAAGGTAAGGGGACAGCTATTACTACCCCCACCAGGATCACAGAGCGCCGCTATAACTGCACGAGATAGCCACAGCCAAAAATATTTTACACCCAACAAGAACTACTTTTCACTTCACATTGGAAACTAATTGCTCTGGCACTCATGCGTTTTATGAACTATTTATTGAATACACCTATTCTGATGCGTTTCTAGTCTGCGACTCAATTTTATCGTTTTATCTTCACCTCAGTTATTTTACTTATTTGTATCTTCCACCTCAGTCACTTTATAGACATTTTTGTCTATCACCAGCTATCACCAGTTATTTCCACTGCAGTTTTATCTGGCTACTGCATTTTATCGCCTTCCACTGCGTTTTTTTCCACAAATATTTGATTGTATTATACCACTTGAATTTTATGAAGATTTTTGCTGATTTTAAATCACAGTCACCACTCACTTTATTCTTTTATCAAGTCAACCTTGTTTTACAATTACGTTTTGATGTATTTTATGTATTTGTGATTTTACCGTGATTTTATCTTGATAATCACTGGTACACTTCTATGTGAATTTATTTGTACTGATCCATTCACAACACGTCACTATACCTTAATTGGATCTATTCACCTGATTCCTTTTTTTCTGTTTTTAGTCTAGTTTTTAACCTCTTGCGCGCCACTACCTCTCCACTCTCTATTTCTCCATTTGGGTTCAGATATTACCCCCAGTGTGCGCTGCATTAGAATAGCCTTACTCTTTGTGTAAGCGCGAGATTACTTATCCCATTTTATAGTATGTGATGCATACTAGCCCATTATGCCATTCCCTTGCAGGTTTTTTTTTGTTGCAACAACTGTGGTTTACAACCGTTTTAAGGCCCCTTTCACGCGGGGCGCACTCCAATTGTGATCGGTTTGCTAAGCAGGGGATCTGCCCACTTATAGGGTTGGGCGAACGGTTCGGTCCGAGCATAAGTTCGGGTCGAACTTTGGTTGTTCGGATGTTCTGCGAACACCGAACAATATGCAGTGTTTGGGGAAAATTTGAAACACCGTTAAAGTCTACTGGACACTAGCATTAAAAATCAAAAGTGCTAATTTTAAAGGCTTATATGCAAGTTATTGTCATAAAAAGTGTTTGGGGACCTGGGTCCTGCCCCAGGGTACATGTATCAATGCAATATTTTTTTTAAAAAACTGACATTTTTTCGGGAAACAGTGAAACAATAAAAATGAAATATTCCTTTAAATATCGTGCCTGGGGGTGTCTATAGTATGCTTTCTGCCTCCGTGGCTTAATACTCTGATACTCTTTATGTATTTTATTTTTAGGTATATGTCTTTTATAAAGCCATGATGACTCTTGTATCTCATTGAGCTCCATATCTTCCTTCCTACGATTTACCCATCATCTCAGTAGGATTTGGGTTTTGAGGGTTACTTTTTATTGTTGGGCCAGTACCCCATGAGACTCTTCTGAGGAGATTTGGCATTGGACCCGATATGAGAGGTAGGGTCCTTTTCATCCCTCTTTGAAGTTAACCCACATTTTGATTGTGGGGCAGATTGGGGACGGCCTGTGGGTGGTTATGGGGTGGTTTTGAATGGGGGTGGGTGAGGCCATTTGGTGTAGGTGGACGTGTCATGTTTCACTGCCTTCATACATTTTGTTTAGTATTGTATATTATCTCTCTATTTATGATAAACCAATTCCATTCGTCTTATGCTTTTATCTTTTCTATACACCCAAGGTTTGATACTTGAATGAAACCATTTTTTGGAAATTTTAACTTTTTGTGATCATGTCAACTTTCCTGATGAAGCCTTCATAGGCGAAACATGTAGAAGCTTGTTGAACATGTGACCACACATCAATGAATATTGCAGTATCTATGTCTATTATAGGAATAGGTGTATATACCTTAGACCGTGGATATTTGCATGTTTGTTCATTTTTTATTTTTCTTTAATTTTGTTAATAAAATATGTTTCAATATTTCAATTTGTGTATTGGAGTATCTAACTCAATGAGCACTATTATGAGGTACCCATAAAATCCCATATCTCTATCCTTCTTAACATTTACTATTAAAGGGATGTTGGTACAATAATTTAAATAAATAATGGGCTAATCGACTTCCAATCATATTTTCAATCTTTGCCTATCATCTGTCTACCATCCCCAAAGAAATAGGCAAACGGAATACACAAACCAAACCCTGGAGCAATACCTCCACTGCTTTTCAGCTTTTTCCCAAGATAACTGGGCATCCCTCTTACCACTGGCGGAATTCGCCTATAATAACTCTGTCCATTCAGCTATGAACCAATCCCCATTCTGGGCCAATTATGAATTCCACCCTGCTGTCCTGCCTGAAACTATGCCTGAAACTACTGTACCCACCTTGCAGGACAGACTTGTTTTCATACAAATCAATTATCAGGTCCTCTTGGAGTCCATACAGAAAGCCCAAGTGGATTACAAAAAACACTTTGATTGGAAACAGAGGGGAATCCTGTCTTCAAAGTAAGAGACAAATTGTGGCTATCTACTGGCAACCTGAAATGGGCCTGCCCTTCGTGGAAGCTAGGGCCAAGGTAAATTGGCCCCTTTTGGAATAAATGAGGAAAAAAAACAGTGGGGTTTTATTTTGTCAGTCTCTGCCTGACTCGTATAGGATCCTTCCGGTCTTTCACACCTCCTTGCCTAAACCAACTGTTCCAGATCCATTTACAGGAAGAGCAGAGCCACCGCCGCCACCAGTGACTATTGGAAAGGACACAGAATTCAAGGTAGAATCAATCCTGGATTGCAGGAAGCGAGGCAGACAAACCCAATTCCTAATTAAATGGAAAGGGTATCCACCCGAAGAAAGCTCCTGGGAACTCAAAGCCAATGTACATGCCCCCAGACTCCTCTGAGAGTTTCAGGCCAAACACTCAGAAAAAAATTGTCCAAATGGGCATCCCGAGGCTGCCCGACTGGGGGGGGGGGAGCAGTCAGGGATCTAGGACCCAGCATCTCTCAGGAAACCCACAGTAGGAGAAGGGGTCTAGGACCCAGGAGCTCTACCAGCACTTCACACAGGCCTTTAAAAGGAAGCCATGTTGGTGATTGCAGTTGCTGGTTGATCTTTGGCTCCTCCAGTGTGTTATCTCTGTGATATTCCTGTTCCTGTGTCTCCTGTTACCGCCCCGGCTTGTTCTCTTGACCTGTCTCCTGCTTGTTTCCTGTGTTCGACCTCGGCTATCCATCTGACCACGTCTGCTCTGATACCCTCCTGGCTCCTGACCTTGGCTATCCATCAGACCACGTCTGCTCTGATACTCACCTGGCTCCTGACCTAGGCTTCCTTCTGACCCAGCTCCAGTCTCAGTATTATCAGAGTCCTGCTGATTCTATGCCAGCAAACCAGCTGTACCTCCAGCATCAGTGGTAATTGATAAGTTGTATTTCAGATATGTACAGATTTGTAGAGTGTGAAGTCTTGAGGGAATTTGTATTATGCCACACTAATTCAAGAGCACAGCTGTGTCTCTTGAGACTTCTGGTATTGACTGTTTGCAAAGGTTATAGATGGTGAGGCCTGCCTCTACATGTAAAGTACACCTCCTGTACTTTGTCCAGGGAGATTGAGAGAAGCTGTTGTAGTCAAAAGCGGGCAGGTCTGGGCAGGACAGCAGTGAAACGTTGTCATAAAGGCAGTCAGTAGCAGAATGAAGAAGGGAAGGGTTGAGATGGAGAAGGTTTTTACAGGTAACTGTTTGATGGTTTGAGGCATAGGAGGTTGGAGTCATGAGAGAGAGTGTGAAACTGATAAGGTTGTGATCAGAAAGAGGAAAAAGGGTGTTAGAGAGGTTGCAGGGAGTGCAGAGGTGAGAAAATGCAAGGTGGCTGAGGTGTGACATTGACTGGAATGTTAAAGTCACAGGAGGAGGATGGTGGGTACTTCAAAGGTGAGAAAGTAAGGTAGGCATGCAGATAAGTCATCAAGAAAGCATGACACTGATCCAGGAGGCAATAAGTGACTGCAGTCCTCAGACTAACTAGAGAAAAAAGTGCACTTCAAAAGAGCAGAGGGACAGAGGGTTTGGTGTAAGAGGAACCTGGAAGGTGCTTTGTGGGGAAAGGAGAACTCTGACTCCAACTCCATTTCGTCCACTGGGTCTGGGTTAATGATTTCAGTGGAGTTCACCATGAGAGAGGGCAACTAGAGAGGAAGAGTCAGATTCCTGGAACAAGGCTTTAGTAGCAGCAAGTAGGTTGAGAGTAGACATGTGCACAACAAAAAAAATTTGTTTATTTTTGTTTCGTTTTTTTCGTTTCCTAAAAAAATTGGTTTATTTTCGTTTCGTTTTTTTTTCGTTTCCGTTGATTCGTAACGATTCGTACATTCCTAACTCGTCGGTGTTCGTATTCGTAATGATTCGTACATTCCTAAGTCGTCGGTGTTCGTAACGATTTGTACATTCGTAAGAGTTATTGTTCGTTGATTAGTTTTTTCGTTAGTTTCATTTTCGTTTATTCGTTTATTCGAAATTCGGACGCATTCGTATTTATTTGTACATTCGTAACATTCGTAATCGGAGCATAATTCAGAATTTTATGTAATGTGTATGCTATTATTACATTTTAATAATTTACGAATCGAAAAAAAAAAAGTTACGAATCGAAAAAAAAAAGTGACGGATCGAAAAAAAAAGTTACGAATGTACAAATTTTTTTGTTCATTTTCGTTGTTCTTTTTTTCGTTTTTCGGATTTTCTTCATTCGTACATTCGTTGTTTCTAATTAGTTTTTTTCGGATTTTCGTTGTTGTTCGAACGATTCGTTAATCGGATTCGTTCGATTCGAACGATTCGTTCATTCGTACGAAAACGAACGAACGAAAAAAACGAAAAAAAACTAACAAAAACAAAACGAATTGCACATGTCTAGTTGAGAGACTTGAAGTGGAAATGGTAATTGACAGAGGCAAGTTTATTAGAGACTGAGCAGGCATTCCAGAGGGCACATAAGAGGGCAGGGACACAAAAGAGGGGAGGAACCTTTAATGTAGGAACTGTTAACATAAACTTTTAAGGCTTAATTTACCTACCGTATATACTCGAGTATAAGCCGAGTTTTTCAGCACATTTGTGCTGAAAATGCCCCCTCAGCTTATACTGGAGTCAATCACTTTTCTGCAGCAGAGAATGACATTTTCCGACCCGAATTTGGGGCCCCGTATCTCGGGGCCACTTGGCGATAGGAACCCCATCTTTGGATATGCTGTAATGCTAGTTCCACTGGGGTTTCTAGCACCAAGTGGCCTGAGATACGGGGCCCCAAAGTTGGTCAACTGTGCCATCTGCAGCAATGTCATTTTGGGACCCTTTGTGTCCAGAGACCCCAAATTTTGGCTGCAGCTAGGGGGCATCTAGGAACCCTTAACTACCAAGTTTGGGGGACCTATGGCTGCAAATGGGCATTGTTTGTCCCTCTTTTCCACTTACAGTAGCTGCGCATTTCTCACCCTAGGCTTATACTCGAGTCAATACGTTTTCCCATTTTTTTGTGGTAAAATTTGGTGCCTTGGCTTATATTCGGGTCGGCTTATACTTGAGTATATACGGTAAGTTGCTGCAGAACAACTGTGAGTTGTAAACCCATTACTTCTTCCCTGGTAAAGGCCTCTTTGTATATCTCTAAAATATACATTGTTTTTCAGTTTTTGGTAACCTAAACATTTTTTTTCACCTCTGGCAGTTTACTGCTTACCATTGTACTATTTCTGCTCTTTCACTGGACTTGAACTGTTTAAATCTCAATAAAAACTTGAAAAATGTTGGTGTTCTAAAACTTTTGACGGGTAGAGTATGATAGTGCTATTACTTCCACTATTATGCATGACAACTTACTGCTGTCATTAGCTGCCAAGGACACCAGCTGGTTTCTAATAACCAGTGACTTCAAAGACTCTATCCACTCACATAGCTAAGATTTTCCAGCCAAGTAAGTAATTGAGCCAAGATAGTTAAAAAAAAAGGGCATGGACCCCCCCCCTCACACACACAATTCATGCAAGGTCCTTTAGGTCTGGTACAACAAACACAAAAACATTATGAAATCCTCCCAATGTCAATACCAGACTCTTTGGGTATTGATTGGTTTAAGTGGTAATGCCATAAAAAAATCAAGGATAAAAAGTGTGAGGTCACCCCTAGAAAATCCCTACCAGGCCCTTATTTGAGCACACAGCTTGGCATGCCAGGACAGGGGAGACAAGAATCACCCCCCTCCTGAACAATACCAGGTCACAAGTTTTTCTCCTAATAAATGTAGT
>CM053030.1:157706260-157747666 GCA_028564925.1 Lithobates sylvaticus
TTTTGGTATGTAAGCTGGGATGGGCCCTTATTTATTTATTTATTTTTCTTAGTGTCCTTCTTGACATTCAATCCCTCATCAATGATAAGGGTCTGGTATATAAATGTTTATGGGGATTCCACACTAGTTAACATCTATACAAGGCCCTCATATAGGAAGGATAAGGGTCTGGCATAGATGAAAGGAATTATTGGTAATTTTATTTTCAAACAGAACAAAGCGGCCAGGAACTGTCATTTACTGGCCCATTTAAACTGCATTATTTTCCTTTGTAAATTTTTATATATTTTTGCCTTGGCACATGCCCTCAAAGAAGACCCCTTGCTGATTAGACTAGAAAATGGGCAGTACTAATTTCTAAGATTGATTTTTCTATTGACTTCATTGAGGTTTGGATTCTCAAGCACTGAGGCCAAAGATATCCAGGCAACTATAATTTTCAAAATAAGGTCAGTAAGGGCAGCCCCTTTATTTCTCTCAGTACAGTTTCTTTACGAATCCTATTATGCAGTGTTATGAACACTGGTAAATGCAAGGCTACATTTACCATGAGACATATAACAAACTAGCATCTTCCAAATACCAACCTGCAATATATTGCTGGCAGGTAACAAATTCGTTTATGGGTCAATGCAATTTACATTCTTCGTAAGGTATAAATACATGTTATGAGCATCTAGGAAATGCCAAATTGCCATCATTTTAAAGCTTAATGAACGGGAGAGAAGTTCAGTTCATTATGACATATGCAGTTTAAATATCTAATTAGTGATTGTAAAAGACTAAAATGTCAAACCAGCTCATAACTTTTGTACATAATTAGAAGGATAACTTTTTCATAAGCAACGTGTTCATTAATGTCAGATTTCTCTGTGCATGTATGTTTAACTGAAATGTGATCAAAGAATTATATGATGAATTTCATCGATTAAAGATGTGGGATTTGCTTCAATAAATCAAACACGTGAATTGTATTTATAAAAACTTCTCTTTCCTATATTGACATATTTTTAATGCAAACACTACTTTACTGCTTTCGAAAAAGTGATTGTAAAGTCTCTTTTTTTTCTATAAAAATAACAAACATGCTATATTTACCTGCTATTAGAGTTGCCACCTCATCACTTTAAAACTGAACACATATTAATTACACAGGTTCTGTGGCTGATTACGGTGGTAATGATACTCACTTGGTGCCTTATCTGCATTAAATTAGCCCCAGAACCTGTGTAATTCAAATGTGTTCAGGTTTAAAGGGATGAGGTGGCAACTCTACCTGCTCTGTTGCAGTGGATTTGCACAGAGCAGCCCAGATCCTCTTCTTCTCAGGTCCCTCTTCTGTGCTCCTGGCCACTCCCTCCTGATGAGTGCCCCCATAGCAAGCAGCTTGCTATGGGGGCACCCAAGCTGAGTCACAGCTCCCTGTGTCCATTTAGACATGGAACCCTGACCCAGCCCCCCCCCCCCTGATTGGCTAGCTGACTTTGATTGGCACCGCTGGTATGTCTCAGCCAATCAGGAAGGAGAATCTCGGATGGCTGAGACATTCATGGACATCGCTGGAATGAGATGGACGTCAGGTAAGTGGTAGGGGGGCTGAGAGGGGCTGCTGCAAACAGGAGGCTTTTTATCTTAATGCATACAATGCAACCTTCTGACTTTACAATCCCTTTAATACATGTGACTATACATTAATTAATTTTTAAGCAAACAAGGCAGCATAAGAGCTAATATGATGACAATTGCCCAGTGATTGATGATGCCTGAAAGAGATACGTTCATTTGTTTTTAAAAACACTCCACCTCTTGTCATGATGCTACCTGCTATTGTAGTTACTACTTACGTTTACGTCCTGTCACCTAACATTCAGCACTTCATGTATGCCATGAATAGTATTATGGAACCACATTTCAGTGCTCATTTATGAGCCACCTGAGCAAAGTCCACTCTATTTTTACTACACTTCTCTTTTCATTTAGATGCACCATTAATGTCACCTTACAGCAATCCAGTTTGCTGGCTTCATTTATAAATAAATTGCAAGAATAATATTGCTTCTGTGGTTAGTTCTTTAAAGTGCAGATAAAATTAGGTAACTTATTGTTTGAAGTGAACATTTCTATATATTATTTACAAAGGTCAGAGAACATTCACTTTTCTAAGTGAAACATTTCTACCCCTTTGGTAAATTGACCCCAGTTTCTGTTTAACCCCTAATGAACTCTTAATTTCATCAATGATGAGTTTTGCACTCATGCCAGGGCTGGGTTTGAGGAGAGTCTAGCCATTTACAGTTTCCATTTCCAGCAAATGAATGCAGCAATTTATCCAACCTCTATTAATGTTAATGATAATGCACTGTAAGTTCCTTTGAACATTGTTCAGTTGCCTTGGGATGACTAATAATGGGCCACTATTTGTTATGTGCCAGCCCTTACTATAAAGGAGGGGCATGGAGTGTTGGAATCTGCTCCCAGTGAAGGATAAGGAAAGCTGCCAAACTGCATAAGGAAAGATTCAGGGTCAGTTAGGGCACTATACTTTAGTTTTGATTGCTAGCTCTTTGGCCAATTAACCCTTTGCAGCCTTTCCTTTTTTATTATTATTGGAGGCTTTTTTATTGTAGGTCAGAGGTCACTTTTAGTATGATGTGACATTTATTAGACATTTGCGCCATCAATAAACTTGTTCCGTTCCTTTTCGTATTAGCCGTTAATTCGTATTTCGCAATTCGCGTCCGAAATTAAATTTGGATTCGTACGAAATACGAATTCTCGTTAGGTTCGTTAACCTTTCATAACAATTACGAATGTTCGTTATGAGGAATTTATCATTATGAGGGGCTCCCACCATCCCTGTGCTGTGCTAACTTCCTGGCTTTTTAACTTCATCATAACGAATAATCGTAATTAACGAACATTCTTATTTTGTCCGATTCTGAATCTCCCATCGACTACCAGTACCAGTCTCCCACTCCCATATTAAAAAAGGTAATTTTCCCAAACCCTCACTCAGCAGCAGAAGAAAACCTCTGATTGGTCAACAAAACACCAGTCACGTTTCCGTTGTAATGGAATTTGGATCTGAAATTCGTAAACAAAATTTCGTATTTCGTACAAAATTCGGAAGCATAGCAATTTGTATTCCGGATCCTCCCGAATGTACGAATTTACGGAAAATCATACGAATTTTCGATTCGTACGAATTTTCGATTCGTACGAAACTATTGCACATGTCTAACCCTTTTTTTTCTGCTAGGCTTCCCTTTTAAAAGGGCTTTTGTTTCAGTAGGTATTATTTGGGGATTTCAATTTATTTGGGGGATATATAGATTTGTATTTTATATTGATAGGACTATTTTGGGTTAAACTGCATTTTCTTTACAATGCTTCACTTTAAAGAAACAAACATAAGGATGGGGGCGGGGTGGTGTTTGGGGTTTTTCATTTCTTTAGTCTTTTTTCTAGTCTGTTTTAGTCACTTTATTTTATTCAGATGCATTGTTTGAAAGAAAAATAAAACTGAAAACAGAATCCCCCTAAAAACCTAACATTTTACCACTCATTCAACACACCCCCATTTCCACAGATAAAATAGAAGTTCCACAGATGCATCAAAATTTGGCCAGTTCATACTCCAGCATGACTATGAAAAATCTTCTGCTCTTTCTCATATATCTGCTTGAGAGACCGTGGTGCTACATCCAACATCTCTTCTTTCGGAGACAAAATTTTCAAATGTATTTAATCTGTTCTTTGCATCCCACTGAAACCAGCTATGGCCCTTCTACTGTTAAATTATGAACCCTGGCCCAAAAATGACCAACCTTTTATTATTCACTGCATAATCACTTCCAAAAAAACTATTTTGGCAGCCTGGAAGCAAAAGAACCCCCCCCCCCCCACCCCGGCTTTTGCATATTTTTCACTAATCTGAAGACTCAGACTCTGTTTGAATGTATTAATTTATTTGAACTGTTCCTAGATAGGCATATGGGTCTAGTAAGTGTAACCCTTGGTTGTGGTGGAGGGAGCTTTTTTTTCTGTAACTTACTCAAGCACCTGGGAAGAAATACCAGCTGGAGGAACATTTTAGACAACATTCCATTTAACTTTGGGGTTGGTTTACTAAAGGCAAATAGACTGCGCACTTTGCAATGTGCAGTTGCACTTTGCAATAACAGTTACTCCATAGCTTAGTAAATGAGCAAAAGCTCTGCTGACTTCCATGATCCAATCATGTGGAAGCAAAAAATTATTTTATTTTTTTTCATTTTCTTTGCACGGGATTGGGTATTCTCTGCAAAAGTGAAGTTTTGCCTAACTTTCTAACCTTTGGAGCAACTGCACTTGCAAAATGCACAGTCTATTTCACAATCCCTATGTATTGATTTAAACATTTGCTAAATTCAACATTTGTTGAATTTTTTTCATTCATTTTTTCACAAATTCATTTTTGTCATATTGCTATGCCCATTTGTGGATTATGTTAGCACTGATTTGCTTATGAATTATTTGTTTTCATCTATGTATTTTGTGTATTTGATATGCATTTTAAACTTATGTTCGTTATTAAAAATGACAAGTGGAAATTCTTCTGGACACACTGGAATGTCTTGTTACAACATAAACCACGTTTGGCTCGTTTATAGAGATGGCACAGTTTTGCCCCTTTTTATTTTGGGAAGCCATCATATATGACTCACATATATTACTGTCGGATTTTATCTGCTCTGTACTAAGGCAATTTTCATTATATTTTTACTTAATTTTGTATTTTAAGTGATGTGTTAAATTTACTTAAATGTCAATGCATTTTGTGCACACCATCTTCCTTCGTATGCGAACAGCCTTGTCTGGCTTCCTGTCATGTTTGCTGTGGCAAATTGTTCTCCTCTGGGTACCCAAGGTTAACCACCTATGAAAAAATTATCTTTGGCCCCGATAGCCAAAGAATTATATGTGAGTCTGACTTGGCTGACCTCCTAATGTAACACTTACATAAGGAAGACATCAAGGCTGGTATTTACTTGTGTACAAGAACATGAAATACAACAAGGCAATATATGTCTTATTATGAGCACAACATCTGCCACATTGACACTGTTACAAGAAGAACTGATACAGAACTAATGGAACAGTTAGTATGAAGCTATTTATACAGTCTGATCTGTGTGACTTGTGTCTTAAAGTAAGCTTGCTCTGGGAAAATATAATATAAACTGATATCAGTATTACAGAGCAGGCAACACAAGGTACAAAAACATAGCTATTATATAAACCTAAGCTCCAGAGCATCGACTTAGCTCCCATAGTTTCTGTACAGTATCTATACTGGCTATTTGGCTTGACTGACTATTTAATCACTTCAGCTCAGGAAGGTTTACCCCCTCTTCATGAGCAGGCCATTTTTTGCGATATAGCACTGCGTTATTTTAACTGACAGATGCGTGGTCGTGCGACGTTGTACCCAAAAAATTTTTTTTTTTTTTTTTTCTTATTTTTTTTTTTTTTTTTTTTTTTTTTTTTTTTTTTTTTTTTTTTTTTTTTTTTTTTTTTTTTTTTTTTTTTTTTTTTTTTTTTTTTTTTTGTTTTTTTTTTTTTTTTTTTTTTTTTTTTTCCCCCACAAATAGAGCTGTCTTTTTGAGGTATTTGATTACCTCTACGCTTTTTTTTTTTTGCACTATAAACAAAAAAAAGGCCCACAATAAAAAAAAATAGCAATATTTTTTACTTTCTGCTATAAAACATACCTAATAAAAAATCTAATTTCTTCATCAGTTTAAGCCAATATGTATTCTGCTACATATTTTGGTAAAAAAAATTCCAATAAGTGTATATTGGTTTGCGCAAAAGTTATAGTCTACAAACTATATGATATTTTTATTTATTTTTAAATTATATTTTTTTTTACTAGTAATAGCGTCGGGCAGAAACTTATACTGCGATATTACAGCGGACAAATCGGACACCTCACTGACACTTTTGACACTTTTTGGGGACCAGTGACACTAATACAGTGATCAGTGCAAAAAATATGCACTGTCACTGTACTAATGACACTAGCAGGAAAGGGGTTAACATCAGGGGCGATCAAAAGGTTAAATATGTTCCCCCAAAATGTTAAAAGTGTCATTTAGGTGTCTGATTTTTCTGCCACAATATCGCAGTCCTGCTATAAGTCGCAGGCTTGAATTTTTAATCTGAACTTTAATAGCATTTGCCAAACCGTGCAAGGGTTTGTTCGGCTTATAAATATTGTTAATAATTATTTTTTGAAGTTTGTATTCTGAAAACTGCAACACATGATTGTTACCATTTATACAGTTAACCATATTAACTTCCTGGATAGGTTTTGCATTAAAAAAAAATATATATATATATAAAATTAAATCTAATATCTAGACTTTTAGAAAGAGATTTAAAATGTATAATACATTCCTTTTTATATACAGAATGTACTTGAAGTTTGACAAAATGTGGAGACCACATGAAGGAGGTCAGAATTTTGGGCCCAGGAGACTGAAACATATTGTAGCTATTAATCACAGGACAATAGAAGATGCTTAGCCAAGAAGCTATCTCATTTAAATAATTTTAAATTTGAAGGTTTGAAAATGGGTGAAAGTTATTGTTAAAGAAGACTTCTCATTCCTCCTGCTGCCCAGTAGAGATGGGGCCACTGTTTGAGTAGAGCAAAAGTTCAGCCAGAACATCATCCGTTCGCCTATTTGGCAAACACCCCCGAATTTGCAGGGCACTCAGTGGGATGTCAAAGCACTGTGTCCCCATGTTGATGGGGACAAGAGCCTCTTCCCCGCAACCATGGGTTGTGGTTGTGGGGATCTGTGGGCAGGGGGCTTATCGGAATCTGGACCCCTCTTTAACAAGGGGGCCCCCAGATCCCAGCCCCCCCATGTGAATGATACAAAAATAATGGTGTGTGTGTGGGGGAGGTTTTTATTTTAAGTATGTATCAATGGAGAGTATCATGCTTAATTTCAAATGTATATACCCCTCCAGTGTACACAAATCGATTCAGGAATATTATAAAAATACAAATTGTATTTCTAACAATAAAAAGATGTATAAAATCACATATTTCATGTGGCTGTTTGCATATTAATACCAGCAATTACAGCGTGTACAGTTATTGAACAGATTTGAGAGATAGAGTTGACGCATTTCGTGGGAGTTCCCGCTTCATCAGGACTTCTTATCTCTTGAACAGGTGTAAATGGTCAAGATAAAAAATTGTATAAGAATAGAAAATACAAATATTATAAGCAACATCTTAAGCAGTTTAAATAAGGTACATAACATTTAAGTAAATGTATCAACTAAACCCCCAGGGGCAGCAGAAAAGACAATAAAAAAACAAACAAACGAAAAAAAAACACACATTACTATAACCCTCAATATGTTTAAAATAGTCTACTTTTGTATATTTGTATTCAAGAATATCATATACTACATTCATATCGGAGTGTAGTGGAGGTGAGTAAGAAGTAAAAATCAACATAGTTACCTTGATACAAAAATAATAAAGAATTTATCTATATCAAATAGAATATGGCAGTTTGAACTGTGGATGTCCCCATGTAGTATAGGCCTGCCGACCCGTGGGGGAATAACCAGCCCTCAGATAGAGTTCTACAGGGGACAGAGGAGATGGTCAAGTTGATAATTCTCTGAGTGTATAGCAAAAAGAAGAAATTGACTTCAGAAAAAAATGGATGACATAAAATGTAAAGGTGCTTTACGGTTGGCACTGTCATATTCTATTTGATATAGTTGAATTCTTTATTATTATCAAAATGCTTCACTTTACAGGCAGACTAAGGGGACCTCCCTGGCACTATATTTAAAGGAATTTAAATTTTTTATTGTTTTGCTTTAAGCATCATTAAAATCACTGCTCCTTTAAAAACGATTGTTTTTGAAAAAAAATTCTGCATTGATACATGTTCCCACAGGGAAGTCAGTACCTGGGCCCACATACCCTTTTTATGGCCAATAACTTGCATATAAGCATTAAAAATGGGGACTTTTGATGTTTCATGTTCGGGTCCCATAGACTTTAATAGACAAGGAATAGTACACCAGACAACTACACCATACACTCCTGAACACAACGGTGTAGCAGAAAGGAAAAATCACACTCTTATAGAGATGGCCAGATGCATGTTGTTGGATGCCAACTCACAAGTGTACCTCAAAAGTACTGGGGAGAAGAAGCCATAACTGCAACCTACCTACAGAACAGACTACCCTCAAGTACACCATTTTGGGGGGCGTGGCTGGCAGCCGAGAAGATAACGGCAGTGTAAGAGGGCTCCGGGACAGACTGCCAGCTAAACACCAGCTCACAGCAACACATAGCTCTTTGACACCCCTAGACAGATCGGGACATCTATGAGAGCCGACAGGCAGCCATGGGGAAAAGAAAAGACTGGGAGGGTCCGCGAAAACTTACAGACTTCTTCAGTCAGGCTGGCAGACCCCGCTGGACAAATGGTGCCGGTGTGCGGTTCTCCTCCTCACAGAACAGATCTCACTCAGGCAGCACGAGCTATACGGTGGGCGCTGATGGAAGAAGAAAAGGTCAGTCCAGCACACCCAATTCACCGTTCACTAGCCCATAAAAGTCTCGCCCCAGGTTAGAGGCATCACAATATGGTGAGGAGAGTGAGGGTGAGGGAGGCAGCCCAGAAGAGGATATCAGTGACACAGTGGATACAGTGGTCCCCATTGAGCAATTCCCCACAACAGAACAGCCCATTGTGGAAACTACACTTAAAGAGATGCTTGTCTCTCTGAGTAGCACACTGCACTCCATAAAGTGCAGGCAGAGGTTAGTGATCTGGGAGACAGAGTCAACCATGTTGAGACAAAGATGGGAGAGTATGCTGAGGAGCATAATAAGCTGGTGGATGCCCATGGCAAAACCGAGGATTTGGTGCACCAGCTACAACAAAAAAAATCACTGATGTAGAAGATAAATCACGGAGGAACAACCTCCAGCTGAGAGGTATTGCAGAAACTGTCACCTCTGGTGATTTAAAGCGATCCGTTCAACAAATGATCACCACCATACTATCTGACATAAACCCTCGGGAAGCCATCATAGATAGAGCACATAGGTTGCCTAACCCTCCCCATCTATCAGAACACATGATTCCAAGAGATGTAATTGTGCGGATTCATTTTTTCCACCTGAAGGAGAAGATGCTGCATTTCTCATGCCAAGGCAGGTATAAAGCTATTTGGTGACCTATCACAATTACAAGCCTGCAAGCAGCTGGGTTCTATTACCAAAATTCTGCAAAATCACCAGATCACCTACAAGTGGGGATTCCCCACCAAGCTGTTGATCACCAAAGGTAATTGACAACATAGCACAATGTTGCTCCAAGAGGGTCTTTGCCTGCTGCAGTCCTGGAATCTACTTCCAGCTACAGGGGAGCATCCAAAACAATGAACCAGGACCCCACCAAGAGGAGAAAGAAACCCGTCTGACCGTTAACCACTTCAATACTGGGCACTTAAACACCTTCCTGCCCAGACCAATTTTCAGCTTTCAGTGCTGTCGCACTTTGAATGACAATTGCGCAGTCATGCTAAACTGTACCCAAATAAAATTTTTACCATTTTTTTTAAAAGAAAAGACTTCACAACTTTATTGAGAATATCATTTTGAAAAGCAGCAGACACCAGGATGTTGATCTTGTTGGTGAAATCAGAGGTGGGGTCTTTATTAATTTTCTTATATGTACTGGAATCTGACAACAGTCTCCTGGCCTCATTAATATAATCACTTTTATTTTGTATGACAATTCTAAGCTAATGTCAGAAAAGTGCCTCTTCAAGTAAAGATAACAGTAGCTTCCGCTACCTTCTGGACTAGGGGGAACACATAAAGAGTGCAGGGAGATCAAACTACCAGCGGCTGTCACATTCTCTGAATTGAAATTCACATTCTTGAAGCTCAAAAACTTCCTGGATATCCACGTTTGTAGACCAGCCATATGTAAGCATCTTTAACCACTTGCCGCCCGCCATATAGGAGCATGATGGCTGCAAAGTGGTTTCAAAATCCTGACCTCGTGTCATATGACGTGATCAAGATTTTGCGCATGTGCGCACAAGTGTATATATGTGTATATTGGTGTTCCTTGAGCAGGTTCTACCTGCCTGGAGAGTTCAGTTTGCATATACTTATTTATATATATCATCAGTGCACTGAAAAATGGACTTTATGATTCTTTGTATTTTTTTTTATTTTTTTATTTTTTCCTCTGGTGCTATAACCATCTAAGGGTTATATAACTTTTCTAATACATATATATCTCAATACGTGTATTTTCTATGATAATGATGACATATATTCTTAATACTTTTTTAAAAAGTTTTTAGCATTTATTATTTTATTTTCTATTTTTCACATATTTATTATATATAATTCTTTATTACTAGTATATGATAATTTTCTTTCTAATTATTTGAATTAATTCTTTCTGAGACATATACTATGACCGTTTTTTTTATGTCCTTATATCATACCTTTATTTTTATAATCTTTTTTTGCTTGTCTATGCACTCCGAGCCGCCTATAAAGTTAATATTTATTTTTAAACCTACTGCCTTGATCCCGTTTGCAGCGACTGTCCCGCCCACGTCCCCTCCCCTTTCCTTTATAAGTAGTTTCCTCTTGGTATACTTGCTATGTCTGTTGATAAAGGAGTTCGACTTGTGACAACAACCAAGTGTGCATGCTCGCGAAACGCGTCCACTACAGATGATGTCATCCCTCTGAGCCAGCTGCATCTTGCGCTTCAAGCCTTGGTTTGAGGCCACACCGTCGTTCGGAAGTGTTATCAGCAAGGATGGATACAGCACAGCCCCTGGGAAATGTTATTCTGACATATATTATACCATGCCTGTCTTTTTGCATCCAAATGTGAGTGCTACTATTTATGTTAAATTAAAATTGTTGTTTGAAACTATTGCACCCAGAGGCGCCTCTATTTGTTTTTTCTACAGCCTCAGAATATGGTTTCTGTTCTATCCTTACGGCAGCCCTGTGTGCATCCCCTTGGATTGAGTCCTTATCTCCACTGGCTTTTTACATAGACTGTTCAACCTATGTTTATTACATGGACTTTATTCTAATACAGAACATAATTTTACATTGGATTTCATGAGGAGATATTTTAAGACTATTTTAATAGTGCGCCTATACTTGTTATTACATTAGCTTATTCATATGCATCCTACAATTTTTAGTACCAATGTTTGGTTGTTTTTTGTCAATGTTTTGTTTTCTTTTTATGCCTCCTTTATAACACAGATTACTCTACATATTTGGGTCACCTGCACCTACTTTCACCCGAAAAGGGACAAAATGCAAGGAAGGACTGTATTACTGCCTAGACAGCTTGGACCACCTATGGATCATTACCTGATGGACCCTAAGGATATCAATAAGTATACTTGGAGCATCGTAGACACCTCCCATTATTGGATGTGCAAATTTGAAAATGACGATTAAGATTGCTCCCTTAATGCTCATGGACTTAACAGTCCACATAAGCAGAGAGTGATGTGGTATGAAGCTAACAAGCTTCACGCTGAGGTGCTGTGCATTCAGGAGACTCATTTCTGCTCACAAAAGGCTCCTACATGCACCCACAACTCCTATCCTCATATGTTCACTGCTTATGGCCCGGTAAAGAAAAATTGGGTACTAATTGCCATCGCATCCTCAGTAGTTTTCTCTTTAAGTGAAACCATTTCAGATCCCAAGGGGCGTTATATCATACTAGTTTGCGAGATGAACAACACCAAATACACCATAGTAAATTTATATGCCCTCAAATCTGGGCAAACTAGATTTCTACGTAGGATAGAATAGTAAAAAATGTGGCGCTTGCAGGTAATAAAGGGGAAGCTCCAAAGAAAGCGTCTAAGAATTAATATCTACAATAATCGGCGTATAGCAGCAGGTAATTAAAACAGTGCTATACAAATAAATGCATATAATATCAAACAAGTGTATCCGGTTCCAAAAAATTAATCAGTGCAAAAAAATACACAGTAATTCGTGCAATAGTAGATAAATGCAATAAATGCAATAAATAGCAATAAATAAATAATGATTAGTGCAATAATAAATATGTGCAACAAATAGCAAATAAATATGCCAAGCAACAATTCCGTGAAATAAATATAAAGTGCAAAAAATGATTACGACTGAGCCTGTGAAGAAAAGCAAAAATGTGCAAAAAGGCAGTAATTAAATAATATAAAAATATATATATGTATAATATGTATGTATAATAAATATCTAAAAATGAATAAAGTGACAGTCCAGAATAGTCGTGCTTAAATGAAAAGTCCTGTGTACTGCCAACAAACAGCTCCCATACACAGTGCAATCTCTAGGTGAATTTAAATCTCTTGTACGGTGAGTTTTTTCAAATATAGTTGTACAATCCTTATAGCAATTTAGAGGTGCTCCCATCCATGCAGATTCCAGTGTGTCCAAGATGTTTCCCCCAGCCTCTTACCTCTAGGAAAGGAGTAAAACAACCTTACACTGAACAAGCCACAGGTCTCCACCTCCTCCTCTTTAATCCTCTATTGCAGCATCCTTACAAGCTCCACTCCAGGTAACCATAGGACATAGGGTTACAAAACAGGAGGCACTCCATAGTGCAGTATTTAAAAAAATGTATTGTGTTAAAAAGTAGAAAACGTACAATTAGTTGAACATATAACAGCGGTACTGAAAAACAGCGTGTGATCCCGGCCGAGATCGCACACACAGCGTCACCAGGCTCTACTCTCCTGATGTGTTGCGTCACGCCCACGTGACTTTTTCAAAGGATTCCTTTGTTTTTGTACCCCTATGTCCTATGGTTACCTGGAGTGGAAAAACTCAGCGCACAAGAGATTTCAATTCACCTAGAGATTGCACTGTGTATGGGAGCTGTTTGTTGGCAGTAGCAATTTGGAGTGCACAGGACTTTTCATTCTGGACTGTCACTTTATTAATTTTTATATATTTATTATACATTATATTATACATATATATATGTTTTTATATTATTTAATTACTGCCTTTTTGCACATTTTTGCTTTTTTGCACAGGCTCAGACGTAATCATTTTTTGCACTTTATATTTATTACACGGAATTGTTGCTTGGCATATTTATTTGCTATTTGTTGCACATATTTATTATTGCACGAATCATTATTTATTTATTGCTATTTATTGCATTTATCTACTATTGCACGAATTACTGTGTATTTTTTTGCACTGATTCATTTTTTGGAACCGGATACACTTGTTTGATATTATATGCATTTATTTGTATAGCACTGTTTTAATTACCTGCTGCTATATGCCGATTATTGTAGATATTAATTCTTAGATGCTTTCTTTGGAGCCATCCTTGTTGGAGCTTCCCCTTGGAGTGGTATCCTTTATTACCTGCAAGCGCCACATTTTTTACTATTCTATCATTCTTATTGGTGTGGGAACACTTTTAATGGTGGCTGCGGCATTTGTTGTTATCTATTTATATATCTTTTAAAACATTTAAATAATATTTTTTCATTCAATATTGTTAAGGGACCCCAAGCACCATATGGAACCAGGAGAATGTTGAATTTAATTACACTTATGGAAACCGGACAACAACCTGCAGCATTTTGAACTTTAGACGCGGAAACGGCATTTGATTGGGTTCATTGGGGATAGCTAAAGGAAATCCTTAAAGTGCTTGGGTTACAAGGTAGCATATCTTCGGCCATTTCATCACTCTACACACCACCCTCAGCTCAAATATAAACATCCAATGCCCTATCAGACCCCTTTATGATTTAAAATGGAACCAGACAATGGTGTCCTTTATCCCCCTCATCTTCACATTGATCATGGAGCCCTTTGCAGAATCTATTAGAAAAAACCCTGGTATCCACGGCATTGAAGCAGCAAAATACTCCCACAAAATTTTTTTTTTTTTGCTGATGATGTTCCACTTACACTCACTCAAGTACCCACTTTCTTAAAGGAAGTTCAAAATGAAAATCGATAGATATGGTCAAGTATCCTACTATAAAGTAAATATAGCTAAATCTGCCATCTTCCCAATTAACATGAGCAATGCTATGCTAAACCCTCTCAGAAAACTATTTCAATACTCTTGGGACTCTAAATCTATATCATACTTGGGTATTAAACTAAGTGAATAAGAGAGAGCAGGTAACGAGGAAATGTAACCAGTAGCTATAAGTATAGCAAATATGAAGTGGTTAGAGTAAAGTGCATCAAAAGAGGCTGATAGTTCAGCTAGTAAACATAAAGTACTGTGCAAATAATTGAAAAAATAAATAGCAGATAAATGATAAAATATCTAAACAACATCAGAGCAATGTTTAAAAGCAATGTCGCATAATAAACGCAGTGAACAATAAATACAGTAAGTGCGTGACTAGGTGATGGTGATGGTTCACAAAGATAAATAAGATAAAAGTGGCTGGAAAAATCCAGTAAATAAATAAAAATATAATCAATGAATAAAATCGCAGAGCAACTGCAAGAAAATCGCAGATGGAAGTCGCAGTTGAGAAATGACTATATAGTGGTGATAGTGGGTACGTCCCACATTAAAATCATGACTGAAGTGAAAAAATGTTTCAAACGTATATCAAATAAATATGATGGATAAAAACAGATCACAGCGGGTGTGTAACAATAAAAAAGTCCATAGATATCATAAGTGCATCAAAAAAGTTTGTTTCCAAGTGCAGTGCAAGTGGTAGTAATGGTAGATCTTGGTGTACAGTGTTTGAACTGTGGCTATCCTGTGCTGTTATCCAGGTTTCGTGTGGTCCTAGTGGGGAGAATTTGAATGGCCCCTTACCTTACGGCTGTAAGGTTACAGCATTAGTG
This sequence comes from Lithobates sylvaticus, assembly GCA_028564925.1. Lineage (NCBI taxonomy): Eukaryota > Metazoa > Chordata > Amphibia > Anura > Ranidae > Lithobates > Lithobates sylvaticus. The sequence continues at coordinate 157,721,220 of CM053030.1, forward strand.
TATGGGTCTTTGTGGTCCTTGGTGACCTTCCTCCTGTCAGTCCCAGCTGAGTGTCCCAGGTCCTGTTGGTATTTCCTTAGCATAGAAGTGTATGCGGATGTGGGGCTCACATCAGTGTATAAGGAAGGAAGGAAGTAGCCTCATAGTGTAGTAGATTTAGTATAAAACATTTATTTCAAACAGTTAAAATCAATGGCAAAGGGTACTCACATTTAGAAATGTGCAGAGTACAAACGAGCAGCGAGCTCGATAGCGTAATTTCCAGTGTGTCAGAAGGCTAGAGCCTTTTGACACATCGGAAGTGACGCTATCGAGCTCGCTGCTCTTTGTACTCTGTTTGTTTGCACACTTCTAAATGTGAGTACCCTTGCAATTGATTTTAACTGTTTGAAATAAATGTTTTATACTAAATCTACTACACGATGAGGCTACTTCCTTCCTTCCTTATACACTGATGTGAGCCCCCCCCCCCACATCCGCATACACTTCTATGCTAAGGAAATACTAACAGGACCTGTGATACTCAGCTGGGACTGACATGAGGAAGGTCACCAAGGACCACAAAGACTCATACACTAATGCTGTAACCTTACAGCCGTAAGGTAAGGGGCCACTCAAATTCTCCCCACTAGGACCGCACGAAACCAGGATAACAGCACAGGATAGCCACAGTTAAAACACCGTACACCAAGATCTACCATTACTACAAGGCTAGAGCCTTCTGACACACCGGAAGTGACACTATCGAGCTCGCTGCTCGTTTGTACTCTGTTTGTTTGCACATTTCTAAATGTGAGTACCCTTGCAATTGATTTTAACTGTTTGAAATAAATGTTTTATACTAAATTTACTACACTATGAGGCTACTTCCTTCCTTCTTTCCTTCCTTATACACTGATGTGAGCCCCCCACATCCGGATACACTTCTATGCTAAGGAAATACTAACAGGACCTGGGACACTCAGCTGGGACTGACAGGAAGAAGGTCACCAAGGACCACAAAGACCCATACACTAATGCTGTAACCTTACAGCCGTAAGGTAAGGGGCCACTCAAATTCTCCCCACTAGAACTGCACAAACCAGGATAACAGCACAGGATAGCCACAGGATAGCCACAGTTAAAACACCGTACACCAAGATCTACCATTACTACCACTTGCACTGCACTTGGAAACAAACTTTTTTGATACACTTATGATATCTATGGACTTTTTTATTGTTACACACCCGCTGTGATCTGTTTTTATCCGTCATATTTATTTGATATACGTTTGATAAATTTTTTCACTTCAGTCACAATTTTAATGTGGGACGTACCCACTATCACCACTATATAGTCATTTCTCAACTGCGACTTCCATCTGCGATTTTCTTGCAGTTGCTCTGCGATTTTATTCATTGATTATATTTTTATTTATTTACTGGATTTTTCCAGCCACTTTTACCTTATTTATCTTTGTGAACCATCACCATCACCTAGTCACGCACTTACTGTATTTATTGTTCACTGCGTTTATTATGCGACATTGCTTTTAAACATTGCTCTGATGTTGTTTAGATATTTTATCATTTATCTGCTATTTATTTTTTAAATTATTGGCACAGTACTTTATGTTTACTAGCTGAACTATCATCCTCTTTTGATGCACTTTACTCTAACCACTTTATATTTGCTATACTTATAGCTACTGGTTACATTTCCTCGTTACCTGCTCTCTCTTATTCACTTAGTTTAGTTTAAATTGATTGCGCGCCACTACCTCTTTTTTTTTTCATTGTTTCTAGTTTCAGACATTACCCCCAGTGTGCGCTGCATCAGATTAGTTGCTACTCTTTGTGCAAGCGCATGATTACCCTCTATACCTATACTTGGGTATTAGACTCATTTCTCCCCTGTCTAAATTATATGATCCCAACTTTCTTCCTCTTATCCACACTATCAAACAGGACTGCCTCAAGTATCAGAAATCTGAAATCTCATGGATGGGCCGTATAACGGCATTTAAAATGTTGTCCTTACCTAAAATACTGTACCATTTTCATACCCTTCCTATTCCCCTTCCTCAAACATTTTTTACTGAGCTACTTAAAACTCTAAATCACTTCATCTGGCAAGGTAAAAAACCCAGGATTGAAAGAAACATACTTATTAAGCATAAGAAACAAGGTGAGGTGGGGCATTCAGACATCAAATTATACCATAAAGCAGTACTATTGGACCAGCTGGCTGCATGGTTTGACACCACTTCCGGCAAAAGATGGGTAACCCTAGAAAAAATCCCTCTTAAAGGTAGAGACTTCCCTTCTATCTTGATAGCTTCAGCAACTAAGCAAAATATTGCTTCCAGAGGTATTGGCAATAAGGGCCTCAACTTATAATGTAGTCCCTCCAAACAGAGGCTTACAATCTCTTGACATCCCATTACTAGCATATGAATATTTAATTCCTGCATTCTCTGCAAGAAAATGGTTAAGCTTAGGCTATACCACTGTATCTGATATTCCTTTCACACGGGATGCAGCACTTACTTATCAATTACTCCAGATTAAGATCTTACACCGCAGATTACCGACCACCACAGCAAAAGTTAGCAAAGACATATGTGCATACTATTCTACTACATCAGATGTTAAGAAGGGTATCACATGGTTTTATAAATATATGACTTGTAGTAAACCCTTACTAAAACGCTCACCAATTTAAAAATGGGAAAGAGATCTGTGAGGAGAATTCCCCATCTGTACATGGAATAGAGCAGTAAATATAGTTATGCAAACATCCCACTGTGTATCACACTGTGAAAATATAATGAAAATTGTGGTACCTTACTCCAGATAAAATACACAGACTGTTTCCTAATACTTCTGAAGAATACTGGCGAATGTGTGGCCAATCGGGGGACATATACCATTTACTTTGGGACTGCGGGTGCCTGACAGGATTCTGGAAATCTATCCTTGTATTGATTTCCCAGGTGACAGGAAGAATGACAGAACCCTCACCATCTTTGGCTCTTTTGGGGCTAAATATGGATAGATTCCCTATACAACACTCTACTATTGTAACTCATATACTGATTGCAGCATGCCTAACCATAACTAGTAAATAGAAACAATTGCTGGCACCTAATTTGTCAGAAGTAATCCAGAGAGTCCATGTACGGTGCACTTATGAGAAACACCTAGCGGGTCTTAATGATTCATTAACAAAGTTCTATACAAAATGGAACAACTGGCTATTTCTGTATAAGCTAAAATCTACTTGGTAAAGAGTGAGAGAGCCTGCGATTCTGCCTTACTAAAGAAAGAAATCTAAAGTTTAAGACTTCCTCATAACATGTAATTTATTGATGGTATTTCACTATGATAAATGCAACAGGTCCCCTCAAAGGGCAAGTAATATACTTATTTTTTCCCCAAGAGTAGAAGCTATTTAGAATATTTCCTTATTTCAGGCAAGTGAATTGCAGATTATCATACATTTCAACTTGGAGGCTTAACATTGTGTTATTGTCTTGTTTCTGCTTTTTTTATTTTTTCTGTTGAAATGTGTGGATGTTTCATGCTTGATGTACAACTTATTCAGGCTTTAAGCATATACATGTAACTTGTAACATACACAAATGGTTGCCAATATGTTGTAACGAAGAATCTTTCAATAAAAAAAGATTTAAATAAAAAAAGTACTCCATTCAAAATGTGGCATGGATCAAAGCCTAGCATAGGGCACATCAGAGTGTTTGGATGTAAAGCATATGCCTATATTCCAAGAGAAAAGCGATCCAAGATGGAGAACAGAGCCATAGAGGGCATTCTAGTAGGCAAAAGTGAGCAAACTAAGGGTTGCAGAATCCTACACCCAAAGACTGACAAAGTGACAATAAGTCATAGTGTTTTTTTTTTTTTTTGATGCGAGCCCATCACCAGAAACACTGAAAGCTGTGAAGTGAATATGCCAAGCAAACCATAAGAAAAGGTCAACCAAAGTGAACCTTTGCAGGAGTCAGAACAAGAGGTGGAACTCAGATTGCCTAAATCAAGTTCCCCACCAGATCCTGCTGAACTGCCTGAAGTCAAAAGATCCACTCGGACTACAAAGGGGATACACAAGCTGTCATATACTGTCAAAACACACAGCATACTTGAACCAACATCCTGGGAAGACATAGAAAAACTGCCAAAACGTAAAGACAATAAATGGAGAAAGGGAGCAGAAGAAGAATTAAAGTCACTTCAAGAAAATAAAACATGGACACTCACAGAGCTCCTTCCTAGCAGCAAAACTATAGGAAGTAAGTGGACTTTCAAAATAAAGTCAGACACAGAAGGGAATATCCACAAATACAAAGCCAGACTAGTTGCCAAGGGTTACTCTCAGAAATTTGGTGAAAATTACTATGAAACATCTGCTCCCATTGTAAAACACTCCACCATCAGAGCGTTTCTTAGTGTTTCAGCCGGGAAGGTCATGCAAGTCAAACACCTAGATGTTAAAACTGCTTTCCTATATGGAGACATTAAGGACGATCCCTACATGGAATAACCACCAGGGTTTGAGCAAGGAGACAACCTTGTGTGTAAACTTCAGAAGAGCATCTATGGCCTTAAGCAATCTGCAAGGATGTGGAATGAGAAAGTGAACAAAGTACTTACTAGAGAGGAATTCTCAGGAAGTAAAGCTGACCCCTGTCTCTACTCCAAGAATCAAGAAGACAGATGGATATACATTCTTATCTATGCTGATGACATTGTAACTTTTTTTGAACAAGAAGGAGATTATAATCAGAACATTTTGAAATCAAGGAACTTGGCAATGTTAGCTACTATCTGGGAATTCAAATAGAGAGAGAAGAAGATGGAAATTATCTTCTCAACCAATCTCATAAAATCTTAGAAATCTTGCACAATTCCATATGCACGATGCAAAGAAAGTGAAAACTCCTATGAAACCAAAGAGCAATGAGGCAGAAAACTTGCTATCCAACAATGACATGTATCGCAGAGCAATCAGTAAGCTCCTATATGTTGCCACTGTGACAAGACGAGGCATAGCCGCAGCAGTGGGCATACTATGCAAAAAAAGTCTCAGCTCCCTGTCAACGTGACTGGAACACATTAAGAAGATTGATGCAGTACCTCAAAGGAACAATTCATATGAAGTTATGGTTACCAGCAACATCCAATCCAACACTGGTCGGATATGTGGATGCTGATTGGGCCGGGGACTGCACAGACTGCAAATCAACAAGTGGATTCAATTTCCAGTTTGGAGAAGGAACCATAAGTTGGTCTAGTCAAAAGCAAGTAACTGTTGCTCTATCTTCAACTGAAGCAGAATACATTGCAGCAGCACACACTTGTCAAGAAGCAATATGGATTTTTGTGGACATTGGGATAGACATGTCAAAACCAATTCCCATTTTTGAAGACAACTAGGGATGTATAATGGTCACGCAATCAGAAAGGGTCAATCCTAGGACCAAACATTAAAGTCAAGTATCACCTACTAAGGGGCAATTAAGAGCACGGTGTTATTGACATTCGATGCTGCCCATCAGAGGAGATGACTGCCGATTGCACTCACCAAGCCTTTATTGAAGGAACATCATAATTATTTCCAGAAGAAGCTGAATATAATTTGACAAAGCACATGCTGTTGAGAAGGATTGTTGGAAAAGAACAACAGCATGTAATGTAAAGTTGTTAATAAACTGACAATACTGTATGCATTATACCTATCTATGCAGCAGGTGGCACTGTGGTATTATAGTGTATAGTTCTTATATTCTATTATAAAACAGGATGTCTTGTCTATCTATGCTCAATGTACTCTTTTGTGTTCTCTTCCTGTTCTATGCTAAAAGGCATGTAATATATTTCTCCATAAAAGTAAAGCCGTTTGCTGTATCGAAGAAGCTTCCAAAGCATGATTTCAAAACTCAGCTAATATTATATTGTATTTTGTGCAATAAAATTAAAGTGTATTTTTTCCAAAAAAATTTACTTTGAAAAACCACTGTGCAAATATTGTTTGACATAAGCTAGACAAGGCAAGTTTTATTGCTGTCCATATCCCTGTTGGGGAGATGCAGTCTCTCTAATTTTACCGGTGAAGATTGTCTTTGGGACAGAAATTGAGGGTAAATCCCAAATTTTATAATTGTTGTCAGAATAAGAGGTGAGGGTAAATCTTTCATAAAGGCTGAACGAAAAAAAGAATTTGCACAGATTTCTCCATCCAGACTATCAGCATAGATGAATGAATCCCCCCTGCCTGTCTAATACACTCTGACATTTTTTACAAAATTAGATGTTTACAGTTTAATAATTCATATAAAATATGTTTATTATTACCCCTGGTGAAAGAGGTGCAAGTCTCTGAAATGCGTTGACTCTCCTGGAACCTTCAATAAAAATTCCACCTATTTAAAATTGCTGTAGTATAGTACATTCCTTTGGACACGGACACTGTTGCTCCTGATAAAGTCAAGCACTTACATTACTTTTGTTCCAACCCATGTATATATAAATAGGACTCTGTGTTTTAAAGTGTTGTAAAACAAGTAACCTACTATTTCATTTGATAGAGACTATAGTCAGTTCCCTTATGTACTGCATTTCACCGGCAGAAAATAACTGGACATGGCTTCTTTACCCTTCCCTACACTATATAAGACTTATAAAATGTTGGCTATACACACACTTTAGGTAGATGAATCTCAAGTGCCACAAACCATCCTGTTCGCTTTGTAAATTTCTTCTTATTTTAATAGCTGTTACAAAAAAAAGTGAACAAGAAAAAGAAAATATATAATAATGAATATGCAAGTGGACAACACTTTGCAAACGTCAATAAGGCAATCAGAGATAAAATTCACGTACAAGTCTTATGGGTAGAATAATGAAGTAAATTTCAAGCGATTGACTCAACACTGATGTTGTAATTTATGCAACATAGTTCTTTTGCATGGTATACTGTAAACAGATATTTTGAAAGAGGAAAGAGTTGCAATATAGGAGGAAATAATGGTAGAAAGGGAGTATTTCTCCACATTAATGAAGAGAGAAAAAAATAGTTGAGTGAGGAATATGAAGGAGGAAGAGGTGAACTGAACATAAAAATATTAACAACTACAACTTTAAGGGTGCCTACAAATACAGATATCTTTGATGTCAGTTTGATAGAGAAGTTTGAATTTACATCTGAACCGCTCTTCTGTGTTTGTTCTCCACTGGCTCACTAAAGCTACTCAGTTTCTTCTTAAATTCCAAGAACAGATTTTGGCTGCTGCTGTTTGGTATTTGGTATATATACATATATATTTGGTATCACCTTCACACAAGTATAATGATGGCCTGTGAGCACATAGACAGACCTAAAGTACATGCCCTAGGCAAAAGACAGTAATAGTCATTAGATCAGCAGCTAGACAACTACCACTTTCCAAAGGAGAGGCCACTAATGGCAGGTCCTATGTTCTCTCTGGTCCATCCTAAAGCTGATTTCCAGCTTTACTGTCACTTTAACTAGTTTTTTTTGTGCAAAGGTGGCCCAAATGAACTATTGCTTACATTAACAGGTGTGCCTGCTGGGCACATTTCATAAACTGTTTGTAGCCTCCGCTACATACAATATACAGCCCTGTGTTCTGGGTGTGAGACCAGACCTTTCCATCTCACACACAGAAATAAGTGTGAACACATTCATAGGCAGCCTTGTAATCTATGAATGACTACAAAGCTTCCTCTGATTGCTTGAGTTGGAGATTGTGATGTCTTCCACCTGCCTCTCTACCTCATCCAATCAGAGGAAGCTGATTGACTGAAAGCCGCTTGGCCGACTCTATTTTGTTCCCGGGTGGGAGATGGGAAGGTCTGGTCTCAGAACACAAGGTTGTATACCATATGTACCTGAGGCTACATATAGGCCAGGGCTACATAATAATATTATATAACCTATAATAGGCTAAGTGTGCACGAAGTCTAAATATGTGTATCACCAACTAAAATAAATAATGGGTGCAGAAATTTATAATTACCAATCACAAAATCGGTTCAAAAAAACCTAAACCCAATTATCATATAGAGACTGGAAATTAAATAAAATGCTTTTGAAACAGTTTCAAACTTTCAAAGAGGAAACAAATTCTAGGAGAATGGTGCAATAATTTGAAGGTGCTCCAGTCAAACCTAAATGTATTGCTGCTGAAATCCACCACTGTGCTTTTCCACCCCCTGTGAACAATATACACTCATCAGACTAAAAGACCTCAGAAAAAATGAAGTCAGGCAGCATGTAGTATTCAAAACATCTTGGCAGCATATTTCCTCCGAAGCACCACCAGCAATGCTCACAGCTGAAGCTAATTACAGGCAAACAGGCAAAAAATAAAGACTAATGCCGCGTACACACGATCGGAAATTCGGCCAGAAAAAGACGATGAGAGCTTTTATCGGAAAATGCGACTGTGTGTATGCTCCATCGGACTTTTGCCTGCCAGCAAAAGATTGAGAGCAGGTTCTCAATTTTTCGGTCAGAAAAAGTTCCTATCCGAAAATGCGATTGTCTGTACAAATTCCGATGTGCAAAATTCATAGCATGTTTCATGCTCAGAAACAATTCAACGCACGCTCAGAAGCATTGAACATTTTCTCGGCTCGTCGTAGTGTTGTACGTCACCGTGTTCTTGACGGTCGAAAGTTCAGAGAATTTTTGTGTGACCGTGTGTATGCAAGGCAAGCTTGAGCGTCATTCCGTCGGGAAAAAAACATCCAAGTTTTTTCCGACAGAAAATCCGCTCGTGTGTAAGTGGCATAATAGTGTAGTACCAGCAGAAGGCAGCCAAACATTCCAAATACACTTACTTTAAAGAAGCAAAACACAGAATTATGATAAACAGCATGTAAAACAACATCCAATGTGAATCCACCATCTCACCTGCAGTATGCCAATTTCCAAGAAGGTGAGCAAAAAGTATATAAAGCCAACATTTCATATTCCTGATATGTGCCCACTGCACCATGTACTTGTATGAAAACGTTTCCTGTTCTCTTTGTATTGCTTCCTTTGTGGGAAATCCCTGGTGTTCCTGCCAGTTCCTCTGCTTTCCTATTAAAAACTGACCACACTAAGCAGAAGAACACACCATGGTCAGTTCTCTAGCTGTGTTGGGAACTCAGTGTGCTCTTCTACAATATCAGATTTGCCCTGAGACATCCTTCCCTGCACAGCCTTTCACTGGGAAGATCAGTGTACTGCTGCTTTTCCTCTCCCCAGTTCTTATACAGCTGACGTGCTGACGTGCTGACGTGCTGACGTGCTGACGTGCTGTCAGTAGCTCCAGCTGCTCCGTCTAAAGCTCCGGCCTTTCAGGCCTTTCAGCCTTCCAGCCTTCCCTGGATCCCCTTCAGCCTTGTACCCGCATCCAGCCCCCACCCTTCAGGCACGGGGACCGGGTACACGACCCCCCCGGCCCCTCACACACCTTCCCGCGGCATCCATCACCGCCGCACGCACCGCTGCCCGCCAGGCAGCCTCCCCGCCGGGCAGGCGTCCAGGAAACACCGCGGCTTTGGCCTAGCCCGGCCGGCGCCGTGTCACTGATTCAGCAGGAGGTGCTCGCCCCATTCTTACAGCTCCCACGCCACCCATGCGGCCCGGTACACCAATCGGACCCCCACCACCCGCGACTGCCGCACACCTTCTGGGAGCCGAGACTAGGCAAGCCCCCGGCTCCGGCCTAGTCCGGCAGCCATCTTGGTCCACCCAGGCCACCCAGATATCCAACAGGACATCCCAGGACTCCTCAACAGGTACCAACAGGAACGGCGCTCACTTCAGGTCAGTCTCTGGATGGGAAACACCCTCAGCCGCCATCGCCTCTGCGCTAGCTTGCTAGACGAGGAAGAGAGCGGCTGCGGCTGAGACCCAGCCCACGCCATCCCACCTCTCGGCTTACTTTTTTACCTCCTTGCTGCATCCCGGCTTCCCCTTCCCTCTCAGAACACCACTGCCTCTGCAACCGGACTGCACCGCAGAGGCACCAGGTCACACAGCAAGCTCATCCGGGATTATCTCCAATCAGGTAAGCCCTCGGGACCCTTCCCCCCCCCCCCCACTAGCAGTTGATCCAGGGCCTGGTTCCGACCGCCTTGGGGGTCAGGAAGGAATTTTTTTCCCCTGCTGAGCAATTGGCTGGCACGGCTAGGGTTTTTTTGCCTTCCTCTGGATCAACGTAAAGGCGGTAGGTTCAACAGGCCCCCATCACCCCTACCGGAACTATTCGCACCAGCACAATTCACCACAGCTGTCACCAGCACTTTTCTTCTGGTCCAGGTCCGTCGCTACAAACAGAGGCAGTTGGAACAGCCAGGAATTTGCGACTCGACTAAAAACTTCCTTCACATAGGGCATCATATGATCAACTTGCGTGCTTACAAATAGCCTTAACATGGCGGCAAGTCTGATAACTAGACTGACAACAGGAATCACCCGGATCAGGATCATCAACTCAGTCATCCTAGGACCAGCAACTTCATCCTCTCGCCATGTGCTACTTCAAATATTCAGCAGAAGTGCTCCACAGGCTAAGGAATACCACCTCAACATTGCCAGCCTCCATTCAAAAAATTCTACGGAAAGAACAACTACTAAAGACCGACCTACGATCAACCATCAAACTCAGGAAAACACCAGCTCGACCACAACAATTAGCATGCGCCATGATCAACACTAGGTCCGCAGTCAAACACAGACTGGAAGTACATGACTTCATCACCCAAAACAACATAGACTGCCTCTTCATCACGGAAAGCTGGCTAACGCCCGACTGTAACACCATCCTTACCGAATTGGTGCCGGAGAATTACAGGATCCTAACTGAGCATCGGATAGGGAAAAAAGGAGGAGGCCTAGCAGTGATTTTTAAATCGCACCTGGTGCTTACCAAACCAATTTTGCAGAACGCAGTGCCTTTTATGGAGACACTGACGCTACATCTTCAATCAACACCCCATGACACCACTCACATTCTACTTTGCTATAGACCACCAGGACCAAAGACCAATCTTCTTACATCCCTCACGGAATTCATCTCAATACACACCCTGAAATCCAAAAACCTCCTGGTACTTGGAGACTTTAATCTCTGGGCAAACTCTACCCAAGACGCAATCGCAACCGCCTGCATCAGCCAACTGGAAGAACTGGGTCTTCAGCAACTGATAAAGACTCCAACACATGGCTCAGGACACACCTTGGACCTTATCTTCAAACAAAATTTGGACATCAACATACTCGACAACCTACCACTACCATGGACGGACCACTACACCATCAAATTTAAAATCTCCACTAATACCACCCACCTAAAACAGAAACCTGCAACAACAACTCATTGGACCAGATCGCAGAAGAAACTGCACTCCGAAACCTTCAAAATCACTTTAGCAAACAAAATAGCAACGCTGAATTTAACCCACTCAACGGAACAAACACTCAGCTCTCTAAACAATGTATTACTACAAACAGCAGACTCAGTGGCTCCAAAACGCAGAACACTAATCCGGAGGAAAAACTCGGGATGGTTTAATAGCTCCCTCGCACTACTCAAGCAAGAACGCAGAAGAGCTGAAAGAACATGGAGAAGAAATCCCACCAAGGAAAATCAGACAAACTACAATCGACTCTTGGAGAATTATCACAAAGCAATCTTCAAAGCTAAACAAGAGTATTTTTCAAATACCATCTCATCGGCCTTAAATCACCCTCGGGAACTTTTTAAAATAGTTGCTCAGTCAATGAACCCGGTATGCCTAGACCCCCCAGAAAACGAAACTCAAGCTTTCTGCAATGAATTATCTGATTTTTTCATTGACAAGATCGACAACATCCGGAAAATAATTCATCAGAAAAAAACATGCAATCGTAGTCAACCAGAACAAAAAGAAGACATCAATATAAACATCCCACAACCTCCAAAGTTTTCTCTGATCCCAATCACCACGGACACCACCAAGAACATCATCAGAAACCTCAGAGACAGCACATTGCCGATTGACATCATCCCCACAAAACTCCTGAAAGAATGCTCCGACATCTTGGCTCCCACTATAACTCACCTCATAAATCAATCGTTTAAAGAAGGGATTGTTCCGGGCGCCCTCAAACAAGGGATCATCAAACCCCTGCTAAAGAAACCCAACCTTGACCCTCAGGATCCAAACCACCGCAGACCGATAACAAGCCTTAACAACATCTCCAAGATTATGGAGAAGGCGGTAGTACAACAGATACAACACCACCTGGACACACACAAACTCCTGGACCCTCTACAATCAGGCTTCCGCCCAGGCCATGGTACAGAAACAGCACTCCTGAAGATATGGGACGACGCCCTTGAAGCAGCAGATGATGGAGAATCATGTCTCCTGGTACTGTTGGACCTCAGTGCAGCGTTTGATACTGTGGACCATAATACTCTACTCATCCGTCTCACAGAAGTAGCAGGAGTCACAGACGCAGATCTACAATGGTTTGCATCCTTCTTAGGAAATCGTTCTCAGACAGTGAAACTAGGAGCCTTCACCTCTAAAACCCGGGCAATCTCTTGTGGAGTCCCTCAAGGATCACCCTTGTCACCAGTGCTCTTCAACATATACATCCGCCCACTCCTCAACATCATCAGAAGGTCAGACCTCTGCTTCCACTCGTACGCTGACGACACGCAATTATATTTTCGTATCACCGGACAAAAAGACCATCATCAGCAATTCGAAAAATGCCTCACCCTGATAGACGACTGGATGACCACTAGCTCCCTCAAGCTTAACGAATCGAAAACAGAACTCCTTATGCTACATGCAAACCAAAACTCCCGAACCAAGTCCCCTTGGACACCACCCACCATCTTTGGACAGACCATCGCCCCTAGGACCAAGGCCAAGAGTCTCGGAGTCATTTTTGACTCAGAAATGTCAATGGATGCCCAAATAGGAGCAGTAGTCAGTGGTTCTCACCATCTGCTCCGCCTACTACGTAGACTCATCCCCTTCATTCCAAAGGAGGACAAAGCAGCGGTAGTTGGAATGATCATTAATTCACGACTGGACTACGCAAACTCCCTTTACATAGGATTACCCCAATATCAACTTGCGCGCTTACAACTTATCCAAAACACGGCGGCAAGGTTGATAACAGGAAAAAAACCCTGGGAATCCATTTCCCCTTCCCTGAGGAGCCTACACTGGCTAAACGTAAAGAATCGGGTCATATTCAAGACCCTCTGCCTCACCCACAAATGCACCCATGGAGACGCCCCCCAATACCTTCTCGAGAAAATAAAACACTACACACCGAATCGCAGTCTCTGATCGTCTAACCAAAACCTCCTCCTCATTCCCAAATCCCGCTACAAATCTAAGGGGGAACGGAGATTCGCTGTCCAAGGACCGCGGCTATGGAACGCTCTACCGAACGATATCCGCATGGAAGAAAACCACCAGGCCTTCAGGAAAAAACTCAAGACCTACCTCTTCTAAGAAGCTTGACAACAAAGCACAAATACAGCGCCTTGAGGCGATTCAGTTCGCATTGTAGCGCTATACAAATTATTCATTCATTCATTCATTCAGCTGAGAACAGAGACTATGTTCTCACTCCTAAAAAAAGGGAAAATTTGTATTTATGTTTTCTTATATCTTTACACAAATGTTTTGCCTTTCATTTCTATTTTAACCACTACGCGCCCGCGCTATAGCCAAAAGACGGCTGCAGCGCGGACGCTCCCTGCAGGGAGGACGTGCCATCCGTGCCACCTGTCCCCAGTACCACCTGTCCCCAGTACCACATGTCCCCAGAGTGCCATCTGCCAGTGCCACCTGTCAGTGTCACGTGCCATCTGTTATCAGTGGCACGTGTCATCAATGCCACGTATCAGTGCCATCTGTCATCAGTGTCACGTGTCATCAGTGCCACGTATCGGTGCCATCTGTCATCAGTGCCACGTATTAGTGCATCTCTCATCAGTGCCACGTATTAGTGCCACATGATATCAGTGCCACGTATAAGTTCCATCTGTCAGCAGTGCCACATATTAGTGCCATCTGTCAGTGTCACGTGTCATCAGTGCCCCCGTATTAGTGCCATCTGTCATCAGTGTCACGTGTCATCAGTGCCCCGTATTAGTGCCATCTGTCATCAGTGCCACATCAGTGTCACATGTCATCAGTGCCACCTGTCATCAGTGCCACGTCAGTGTCACGTGTCATTGTCCTGGTGCTCCAGGGCCTTTAAAAGTGTAATAGGTAGTCAACAATTTAGATGTGTAATTTATGCTCATAGAACACGTGATGGTGCTCCCTGCATGTTGGGCCTCTCTAAGTGGCCAGGCTGTGTAAAAGTCCCACATATGTGGTATCGTAATACTCAGGAGGAGTAGCAGAATTTATTTTGGGGTGTCATTTGTGGTATACGGATGCCATGTGAGAGAAATAACCTATTACAATGACAATTTTGTGGAAAAAAATAAAAAATAAAAAAATAATTCATTTTGCAAAGAATTGTGGGAAAAAAATTACAACATCAAAAAGCTCACCATGCCTCTTACTAAATACCTTGGAATGTCTACTTTCTAAAAAGGGGTCATTTGGGGGGTATTTGTACTTTCCTGGCTTGTTCGGGTCACAAGAAATGAGATGGGTCACCAGTGCATCAGGTGTGATCAATTTTGTATAATTCGCACCACAGCTTGTAGAGTCTCTAACTTTCACAAATACCAAATAATATCCACTAATTTTGGTTATTTTTACCAGAGATATGTAGCAGTATAAATTGTGGCCAAAATTTATGAAGAAAAATGTATAATTTGCTAAATTTTATCACAGAAACAAAGAAAAATTCGTTTTTTTTCAAAATTTTCGGTCTTTTTTCATTTATAGCGCAGAAAATAAAAAACCAAGAAGTGATCAAATACCACCAAAAGAAAGCTCTATTTGTGGGAAAAAAAGGACAAAAAATTAATTTGGGTAATTGTCATTCAAAGTGTGAGAGCACCGAAAGCTAAAAATTGGTCTGGGCAGGAAGGGTGTTTAAGTGCCCAGTAAGCAAGTGGTTAAACTGAATGGCTCGTTTTATAAGGTGATCGCTAAGAATCACTTTAGGCAATGGTCTACACTTAATTAATTTTGTCTGGTGGCACACACATTTACAGTATATATACATATTTCAGACAACTATTTCATTGGGTTCAGAGCAAGTGCTGTTCAATATAGTTTTTTTTTTTTTTTATTTGTATAATAACTTATAGTGGAGTAAATGTGAACAGCTGCTTTTGGGTTTTGTTATTTTATTCAAATTCAATTTTTAGCAGCATGGTGTTTTTACAACACATTTTTAATTCAGCACACAGATTGAAAGTTCAACTTGAGCACCAGAAAACCAGGTAATTCTAAGCAGTTCAGTGACCTTCACACTGAAGCTTTATGTGAATGAAAGAACAAGTCCCAGGCCAGTAGATTATATTCTATCTTTAAATATACTGCAGAATAATACAGTATTCAGTGTGGTTTTTACAAGTAACTATCTAATTGTCAGATACACTGAATATATATTACCATGGAAACCGCTTCATATAAGTCATGTCTCCTGCTCATCAGTGCTGTACCTAAGTTGAAACTTATACCACACTATAATTGCTTTGTCTTTTGTCTGCTGTTGCTTTTCTGCTATTTAGGAGTTGTATTGCACATAAACTGAATTTTTTTTTGATATGTCATTGCAACTTTAGTTTTTCTAAACAGGTACTACTTATTTGCAAGTATGTTAGAAAAAAACTGCTGTTATTTTTTTTATCTTATTAAAAGTATCTTTAATAGTTTCCAAATCTGATCTAATATATCGTAAAATGTACACTGTTATGTGATAAAAAGTTAAAGGAGTTGTAAACCCTCAAGGTTTTTCACCATAATGTATTCTATGCATTAAGGTGAAAAACCTTCTGCGCTGCAGCTGTCCCCCAGACACCCCCTTTTTCTTACCTGAACCTGATTGTTCCAGCGACAATCACAAGCCCCGCAGAATCAGCTGCTGTCTCGGGTCCTCATTGGATAGATTAATAGCAGCAGGAGCCATTGGCTCCCGTTGCTGTCAATCAAACCAGTGACACAGGAGCCAGGGGTTCCAGTACTGTTGTCTCTGTCAATGGACTCAGGAGCATGCCCGCCCGGGTGCCCCCATGGAAAGCGTCTCTCCGTGGGCGCACCGGGTGAAGAGGAGGAGCCAGGAGCGCCACCGAGACACCCCAGAAAAGGAAGATCGGGGTCGCTCTGTGCCTAACCCTTGCACAGAGTTTGTTATTTTCCAAAAAAAAAAACATTACAATCACTTTAAATTGTGTATTACTTGTTCATAATAAAATAAAAGATGAAAGCGACATTATTTACAAACACCAAACAGTTTACCTATATGATTATATTGACTTTGCTATTTTATTCAAAGATATTCAGCATGAAAATAAATGTTATGGTAATGAATATCTATTGTGTCAACAGATGCTGTACTGAAAGGGAACTATAATTCATTAAGAAGATTATGTCCCCCAGTAGAGGTTAGAATCTAAATAATCGCAGCCGCATAATAAGATTTTAAGCCAAAAGACAATTGATCTACCATATTGAATATGTGTGGCCAGAAGATAACATAAATGCAATGTTAAAAATAGTAGACAGAAAGAATATTTGAAAGAAAGCTAGTCCACGTCACTTGTAATGGAGCCCTTACTGCATAGGATGGTGGATCAGGCCACTCCTGAAGATTAGGACGGGATGCGGCACTGCCTGGCTTTATCAATGCCGGCGCCAGCTCACGGTTCACAGATACCACCATCCTATTCTCCAAGGGTGTGTGATGAGGAATGCGGGGTCGGTTCTTGTCAGCGGGGACCGGTAACACTACCACTACCCCTCTGCTTCAGGAATGAATTCTGGGTCAAACATTGGGTGTCTGTTTCCGCTGTCAGACCTGCCTTCAGTTAGCGTACTTTCGGTCCTGCCTCTGGAGTCGGATATCGCCCAGCCCTCGACTCCTTTTGATGCACAAGGTGATGACGCAGGGAGGCTTGGAAGACAGAATAAGAGACAGCATAAGAGGCCTCGCCGGTTCGATTCCCCAGTCCGTCGGGTAACTGGAAAAAAGGTAAAATACAAAGAAAAGATACTTAAAGCTCTAGTGTCTCACAGCCTATGGATATACTTTTGTCAGATTTGCATACTTTAAATATTGACAAAATTAGACCTGAAAATTAATCTGAGTTTCAAATGTTTGTTGTTGATAACAATTTTACCCACCCTGAATTTGCTATAATTTCAGATATTGGATGCAAATCACTTGAAGTGGATGAGATGGCATTGCAACAGCTGCCGATGAGACTAATGCCCTGTACACACGATCAGATTTTCCAACAACAAATGTTGGATGTGAGCTTGTTGGCTGAATCCCTGACCGTGTGTATGCTCCATCGAACATTTGTTGTTGGACTTTCTGCCAACAAATGTTGGCTAGCAGGTTCTCAAATTTTCCACCAACAAAACTTTGTTGTCGGAATTTCCGATCGTGTGTACACAAGTCTGACGCACAAAAGTTCACGCATGCTCGGAATCAAGCAGAAGGAGCCGCACTGACTATTGAACTTCCTTTTTCTCGTCTCGTCGTACGTCTTGTACGCCACCATGTTCCATCTAACGTTAATAGTGTTAATACACAGTCCCAATTGGATTAGAGTGTCGCTCCAGTGTGGCTTGCTCTTCAATCTGGGGGTCTTCCCATTTCTACTTTCGTTGGGCACGATAATTGCTGATACTCCTAATATAGTGAATTCTTTGCTTGTTCCAGAATCTTGCCTAAAGAGGTGATTACATGTGAATTATCACCTTAAGGATACCATTTGGTCAGTACCGTTAAAGAAAAAATATGGAAAGGTGATTACATCGAAATTATGACATTATTCCCTTCAACTAAGGATTTTAGAGCTGATAAGAAAGGTGATACATTTGATGATGAAAAACACAGATCAGTGCCTAGGTCTTTTAACAACTGTCTCCAAGCGTTCTGCATTTATGCTAGTGTTTTTGGGGAAAAGCGTCCTGATTTATGTTGTGGTTTATTTCAACACGTCAAAATAATACTGGAAGCTTACAAAAATTCCTCTGGACTTTCATGATTTGCTTATGATGAGTCCTTTCGTCAAAAATGATCTGTTCATAAATCCATGAAATGGGGCGTAAAGGATGTGGGATTGTGGCTAAATCTTTTATTGCCACAAAAACAATTCCAAAAACCACAAATATTGGCAAATCCTAGTGTGTACAGATGTGGCATATGTTTTCACTTTATCGATGGGCAATGTAAATGGCCCAACTCATGTAAATATAAACATGAATGCAATTATTGTGCTGGTCTGCACCCGGCTTTGCGCTGTTTTAAAAGATTGTCAGCTGGTGCTTCAGTTTCTTCGAAAGAGACTTTTCTCAAAACCAGCCACACCGTTGATTCTAATAAACATGTTACCATGGCTCCAGCAGTATCCAGAACATTGGAAAGCAATCATTTTGCATGAGGGTTTTATGCATGGATTTGTGCTGCCTTCTTCTTCTACAGGTATTGGTTGTGGAGTTTTTGATAATCTTCCTTCTATCTCGCTTCATACTGCGATTGTTTGAGAAAAGATTTTGAAAGAAGTTAAGGAAGGTAGAATTTCTGGTCCTTTTGACACGCCTCCTTTTCCTAATTTTAGAGTTTCCCCTTTGGGCATTATTCCTAAGAAGGAACCGAATACATTTCTGTTAATACACCACCTATCGTACCCAAAAGGACTTTCTTTGAATGATGACAATCCTGACATTTGTTTAGTTCAATATTCATCATTTGATGATGCATTACTAAAAATTAGACGAGTAGGTAATTCAGCATTACTAGCCAAATCTGCGTTTCGGCTATTGTAGATACATCCGTCCGCATTTAATTCCTTGGGTTTTAACTTTCAAAATAAATGTTATTTTGATAAGTGTCTGCCTATGGAGTGCTCACTTTGCTGTCATTACTTTGAACTATTCTTTTCTTTTGTCGAATGGGTGGTTGGCCATCGTACTAATTTGGATAATTTATTACATTATCTTGATGACTTTTTTTTTATAGGTAAAGCAGATTCATATGATTGCTTATATCTCTTCACTGAATTCAAGATTGTATGTAGGGAATTCTGTATACCCTTTGTCCCTGAGAAATCTGTTTATTCGACTTGGAATTTTTGGAAATACAAATTTATACTGTTTCTATGGATTTTTGCTTACCTCTGGAGAAAATTGTGAAAAAAAATTGTTAGACTTGGTTCTTGCTAAGTATAAAGTGTGATTGAAGATATTGCAATCCCCCGGGAAGGGATAAAAGGTAACTTTGTGAAATCCGGCAGGTCTTCAGCTAGCACTTAAAGAAAGGTAGATTAAATATTTCTTGATGGCCATGATGAACGGGGTGTGACCGGATGTGAGGAGAGAGGGCTGAGTGCTGAGGAGATGTAAGGAGAGTTGGTGTGAGAAGGAACGCTGCTGTGCAACCCCCCTCCCCCTTCTAGCTTCTGGATGAAGCCGTCATGAGAAGCTATGGTATGCTATGAGCTGCCTCCTGCTCCCTGCCCCCCACGCTGAACACGCTGTGTGTAATCTCCTTCTCACAGTCCTCTGCTTGTGGGGGAAAGGTAAAGGAAAAAAGCCCAGCAAGGTTTGCCAAAGGACTGTTACTAAGATTCACTGTGTGACTTGGACTCTCTGTTACAAAAGATTGAAAACTACCTGCTGACCCCACATAGACCTTCAGTGCTGGACATGTGAGTAACATGCAATGGAATAAAGGGGAAACATAGCGATGCTGTCTAGTGCCTGCGCCTTATAAACTGTCATTAATGATGAAATGAAGTGAATGAAGGCCATATTGTTTATATTGGTGACACAAGGCGGACTTTCTTTATCAGCTGAGAGAGATAGTATATACTATCTACTAAAGGTGTTTTGCTACCAGTGCTTTCATGCAGGAAAACTGTGAGTTCAAAAATGCTATATGCCTGGCTGCTGGCACCCACACATAAGTAAAAGGAAAAAACTGGCCTGTCTGGCTGTCAAGGCTCTTATATATGAAGTAATACCACTAATATACCGCTGATATATGAACGTCAACTGACCACCTGGCGGGCTGTCTGTATACTTCCACGCGAAAAATCTCTCATCTTGCTTGCCATTTATAAAGCCGCCAAGGACTATGTATACCTATTAAAGGTCCAATTATGTATGTAAGAGCTGGAGCGGACATTGTATACTGCTGAGCGCATGTTTTACTACCAGTACTTTCATGCAGGAAAACTGTGATTTCAAAAAGGCTGTGCGCCTGGCTGCCTGCACACATACATAAGTAAAAAGAAAACACTGGCCTGCCTGGCTGTTAAGGCTTTTATACATGAAGTAATACCGCTGATATACCGCTGATATATGAATATCAACTGACCTCCTAGTTGGCGGTCTGTATACCCCCACGTGAAAAATCTCTCCTCTTGCTTTCTATTTATATATCTGCCAGGGGCTATGTATGTAAGAGCTGGAGCGGACATTGTATACTGTTGAGTGCATGTTTGGCTATCAGTGCCTTCATGCAGGTAAACTGTGATTTCAAAAATGTTGTGTGCCTGGCTGCTTGCACCCATACACAGTATACATAAGTAAAAGGAAAACATTGGCCTGTCTGGCTGTTAAGGCTCTTATACATGAAGTAATACTGTTGATATACTGCTGATACATGAATGTCAACTGACCACCTGGCTGGCTGCCTGTATACCCCCACGGGAAAAATCTCTTTGCTTGCTTGCTGTACCCGCTGGTAGTGCTTAGTAGTTAACTTCGCTGTTTGTGTTCTATCTGAAATAAGGAGGAGAGGGTGATCTCTCTCCCGAGGACTATATTTGGAAGATCTGTTGCTGCTGACATAACTACGGTTGAGCGTAACCTCGGCCGCTTTCCCCTTTTTTTTTTTTTTTTTTTTCCTCTCGCTGGCCGCTCTGGCCCCTGGTGTTGAAAAAGCCTTTTTTTTTCCTCTCGGCTCCTGGCTTGTGCTCCTATATGAGAAGAACTGCTGCTGATACAGGACCCCCTTAGCAACCGCTTACCTGACCATCTGCGTGGTTTCTTCTTTTTTTTTTTTTTTTTTTTTTTTCTCCCTCTGACCCCCGTGCTTAGAAGAGGGGGGGAAAGGGGGGGAAGGGAAATATAAATATTGTGTGAAATAAGAGGAGAAGGGAAAATGCAGCAGCTACGATCTGCAAAAGATAAAGATAAAAGTGTCCAACAAGCAGGTATGGCTGCTGCAGCAAAACTAGAGCAATTTGCACACACAACTGGGCATACACTGGGGCAACCCATGCCGCCGTCTCCCCCAAAAAAAGGGACTCAGTCCAAAACCCAACAAGGAGGTACAGGAGAGAGAAAGAGTCAAGGGCAGAGCCAATCAAATGCGGCAACACCAAGGGCCCAGGGGGTAAAGACACAGACACAGGGAAGTAAAAACACCGTGGCCGCAGATCAAAATATAAAAACAAGCACAGAAGCAATTGGGGTTGGGGCAGGACCCGCCCCACCTCTGGAGAAAGAACCCACATTAATGGACATTTTTAAAGCAGTAAAAACCTCAAATGACTCGCTCAAAGACTTGGGCGAACAGATGAGGGGGGTCAAAGAGGACTTGGCACTGGTAAGACAAGACATGCAAAGGATAGCTGAGAGAACCACAGTATTGGAAGGAAGGATCAGCCAGGTGGAGGATGATGTTCTTCCACTGGTTAAAGAGATGAAGAACATGAGGGAGCAGTTACACCGGCAAGCCGTTAAATTGGAAGAAATCGAGAACAGGAGTCGTAGAGATAACATTAGGATAGTGGGAATGCCTGAGAAGAGTGAAGGATCCAACCCTACTGAATTTTTGGAAGGCTGGTTAACTGAGACCTTTGGGAGAGAATCCTTTTCAAGATCATTTAGCATCGAAAGAGCACATAGGGTGCCGTTCCGCCCACCACCAGCAGGAGGCTATCCACGAACCCTGTTAATGAAGTTCCTTAATTTTAAGGACAAAGTGACACTTCTGCGAAAAGCCAGGGACAGAGGGAATATCTTTTTTAATGGGATTAAAATTTCTTTCTATTCAGATTTCTCTCAGGAGCTCCAAAAACGTAGGGCAGAATTCACCCAGGTCAAACGTTCACTACAAAAGTTTAAAATTCAATATGCTCTTTTATACCCGGCCAAACTGAGGGTAACGGCCCTGGGGGAAACCCGGTACTTTGAGGATCCAGGAGGGGTAGAGAAATGGGTGGAGGAGAACAGGGAAAGGTTACTGGCATTGTGATAAGTTGTGGTACTCAGAATAGATTACACGAGGGGGGGGGGGGGGGGGGGGGTTGGCACAGTGGGCGGGTACGAGAGGATGTTGATAAGGGTGTATGTGAAGAAAGGGTTAAGAGTATGGGATAAGGTCACTGGTAGTCCCCGGGGGGTTCACCGAGAGAGGTGGGGAGGGGGGGAGGGGGGTAAGGGGGGGGGGGGGAGGGGGGGGGGGAGGGGGGAGGGATGGGTATGGGTAATATTTCAGATCAAAGGTGTGTAAAGGGCCAAGGGAAAAAGGGTACATCCACTGATAAAAAAGAGAGAATCACGGTAGACGCACAGAAGTGGGAAGTAAAAAGGGAGACACATAGAGCTTTTCAACGGGGAACCACTAGGATAATGGGTGAAAACACTGCTATAGAGATAAAATACTACTGATTAAAATACATTGGGTGAAAAATGATGCAATCTAAAATATTAAGAATTGGGTCATGGAATATAAGAGGGTTAGGCACAGCGGGTAAGAGGGCAATAGTGTTTTCTATGATGAGGAACTATGGGATTGATGTGGCTTGCCTGCAGGAAACCCATTTGACAAAAGAAACAGCCCAACAACTACAAAGGCAGAATGGGGTATACCAATTTCAGTACCACTCGGTTTATGGCTCATACAGTAGAGGGGTTAGCATAATGGTGAAGAAAGGGGTGAATTTTTCCTGCATGCAAGCCATCTCAGATGAAATGGGCCGGTATATTTTTCTCTGTTGTCAAATTGAAGATAAAAAGATGGTGATAGCAAATGTGTATGTCCCCCCCCCCATTTAAAATGGAGATCATGCTTAAATTAAACGAGTTCCTGTTGGATAAGCAGGGAACACCAATCATAATAATAGGTGACTTTAACCAGGTATTGGATTACAATATGGACAGATTCCCAGCCCAGAGGGTAGCAGAAAACATGAAGAAAGGGCAGTTGAGTCGGTTTATGGAGGAGGTGGGTTGGATAGACTTCTGGAGGGTGCGGAACCCTGAAGCTCAGCAATTTTCTTGCTGGTCGGCCACACACTCCACCCTCTCCAGAATTGATATGGTGATGGGAAACGACAGGGCATTGGAGCTGGTAGAAGCAGTTGAGTATTGGCCAAGGGGGATCTCGGACCACTCCCCTCTTATGCTTAGTTTAAAGATAGGGAGGGAGGAAATATTGAGGGGGTGGAAAATTAACCCGTGCTGGTTTGAGATACTCAGAAGTATAGATACCATCCCACCAACACTGAGAGAATTTATTGTAGTCAACGCAAACACAGCAGAATCAGGGATTATATGGGATACCCTTAAGGCTTTCTTGAGGGGATTATTAATTCAGCAGGTGGCGAAGTACAACAAGGGGGTAAGGGCACAGGAAGAAAATAAAAGGAGGGAAGCGGCTGCAGCGGAGGCTAATTATATTCTAGCCCCAACAATGGAAGGGAAAGAAAAATGGCTGGAAAAACAACAGGAATATAAATTATGTGTAATCCAGAGAGTCGAGACCAAACAGTTGTTACAGAGGCAGGAGGCCTTCATGGAAGGAGAGATGGTGGGGAGGATGTTGGCCCAGGTGGCAAGGGCGAACAGGGCCCCCAGTAATGTATCAGCTATTCGAAGTAGAGACGGGGGGGTAACCTCGAACTCCAAAAGTATACTGGAAAGCTTCGAGGAGTTCTATAGGGACTTATACTCCGCACGAGTAAGGGGAGCGGGGAGATCAATGATGGAGAGTTTTTTGGGGAAGGTAGCCCTTCCGAAGATAACACTTGAAGAAAGAGTTGGTCTGGATTCCCCAATAACGCTCTCCGAATTACAACAGGCTGTAGCCGACATGGCAAATCAAAAGTCTCCGGGTCCGGATGGTCTCCCAACGGAAACGTATAAATACTATGGGGATATCCTGCTCCCGGAACTGTTGAAGGTTTTAGGGGGGGGCAATGGAGGTGGGTTATCTCCCTGAGTCAATGAGAGAAGCTACCATCATCGTACTTCATAAGGAAGGGAAAGATCCCCTAGATGCCGCTTCGTATAGGCCAATCTCCCTTTTGTGCACGGATGCAAAAATTCTAGCTAAAGTTATCTCAGCTAGAATGGATAAAGTTATTTCAAAATTGGTCCACCCTGATCAGTCTGGGTTCATAGCAAACCGATCAACCAGTACAAATATAAGGAGAGCTTTTTTAAATCTTCAAACGCCAACAGATAATATAGGGTCGAAGGCGATATTATCATTGGATGTGACTAAAGCCTTCGACTCTATAGAGTGGGAATACATTTGGCGTATACTGGAAGAGTTTGGATTTGGACCCACGCTGATCGGGTGGATCAAGATGCTCTATGACAGACCAGTAGCTAGATTAAAAATTAACAATAGATTTTCAAATCAAATAAAATTGGAAAGGGGAACCAGGCAGGGGTGCCCTTTATCGCCCTTGCTCTTTGCGCTAGCTATGGAGCCCCTTGCGGAGTACATCAGAAGGAGCCCTGACATTGTAGGTTTCCGTAGGATCTCAGGAGAAGAGCGTATAGCATTATATGCTGATGATATATTGCTCTTCCTGGGGGACATAGAACACTCATTGGAGGAAGCAATGAAAGCTGTGGAGAGGTTTGGTAGTTTCACGGGTCTAGAGATCAACTGGACGAAGTCAGAGCTCCTTCCGATGGCCGAAATAAGGGAAGGGATGCTATGGAATAGCCCTAAATTAGCAGTCGTAGATTCCCTTAAATATTTAGGGATCAGGATAACAAGAGACCCCAATCAATACTTGCATAATAATCTGATACCAATATTGGGGAAGTTTAGGGAGAAAATTAAAACATGGAAATCCCTCCCCCTGTCTAGTGCCGGTAGATGTTCATTAATAAAAATGATTTGGCTGCCCCAACTGTTGTATGTGCTCCATAATGCCCCCATATGGATCCCCAGAAAATGGTTTGATAAAATCGAGAGTCTATTTAGGGAATTGGTGTGGAAGGGGGGACAGGCAAGAATACGGCTTCGGACTCTGCAACTCCCTTCAGGGGAAGGGGGTCTTGCACTGCCCAATCCTGAGATATACTATCTAGCGTCTCAGTTACAACAATTAGTGGGATGTTGTGCCCAAGAGGGAGGGTCCCCTAATGGAAAAATTCTTTTGACAGGCGCGCTACACGAGACCATAATAGAAACTTTAGAGGCAGGGTCGTTTGGGGCTAAGAACCCAACAACAAAAATGGTCAGTAAAGTTTGGAAAGTCGTCAAAAAAAAGTTAAAATATATGGAGACTAATATATATACCCCAATCTGGAACAATAGCAACCTACAGGAATTACGTATAATGGGGAAAATCAGGGAGTGGGAAAATAGGGGAATTAAAAAAGTGAGCCAAATATACGATGGTCAGGCCATAAAAAAATTCGAAGTACTAAAAAGGGAATTTGATATCCCCCAGAATACACAGTTTAGTTATCTTCAAATAAGCCATGCCCTAGAAGCCCAGTTTCGAAACCAACCTATGGTATGGGAGGAACTACCAGTGCTACAGGTTATTGGGGAGCCAGGATCCACTAAAGGATTAATATCTGCGATATATAAACTACTGAACAGAGGGACCCTAGGCGAAGTAAAGCTGCTGGAGGTAAAAAAAAAATGGGAACAGGATCTAGGTGCCATTCCACAGGGACAATGGAAGAGAATACTAGAACTAGCCCCGATGATATCGGTTTCGCCCGCCCAGAAATTCTCACATCTGATGCTACTCAACAGAGCGTATTATACACCAAAGCTGTTATGTAAATTTGGAAGAAGGCCTAATGATAAGTGTCCGAGGTGCCAGGGGCAGGGGGACCTGGTCCATATGGTATGGAGATGCCCCAAGCTCTTCCGGTACTGGGAAGGGGTGACAAAAGTATTGAAGAGCATATTTAAAAAAGAAGTCGAAAGGAAAGTGGTACTTTGTATCCTGGGGTATAGACAGGAAAAGGGTGAAACAAAAAGTACAACAGTGGCAATATTAAGGG